>JAPCYP010000325.1:0-72987 GCA_035048595.1 Echinosophora koreensis | reverse complement strand
GAATGTTAATACTGGGCATTATTTTTGCACAAGACACACAAGGTGTCATCGATGTGGATTCAATATCCATGGAAATGCATCAATTATCGGGAGTTTTATGGTATACACCAGCTGTGATGATTGTGGAAGATTATTTGTGAAGGGGACCTATTTTCCGTTTGTCTGCAGGTCCACATAAATTTAGAATTGATCCTACTAGTTTACTGTGATAATTGTCAGCTCTTGTTACATTGCCATGGTGGTAATATTAGTGAGAAAAAGTACCCCCATTTTCAAGTGGGTGTGAAGTTGCAGTATACATGTCCAACTTGCGGAGAATGTTCCCAAGTCAAAAACATTGAGGATGTTGTTCATGAGGTATGGAGGAGAAGGAATATTGCTATTAGGATTTTCAATAATGGGGTTGTGCCCCTTTGGTCTGGAGTCATCATTACAGCTCTTGCTTGTTTTATTTTTCTCTTTCTGGAGAACTATGGTGTGAGGAAATTGGAAGGTTTTTATGCTGTCCTCATTGGTATAATTGCAATCTCGTTGCAGCAATGTTTGGTGAAGTAATATCCAGTGGCAAGGAACTTCTTCTTGATATTTTGATCCCCAAACTTAGTTCCAAAACCATACACCAAGCTATTGGAGTTGTGGACTGCATTACTATGTCACACAAAATATTCTTGCATTTTGCTCTTGTTCAAGCAAGGCAAGTTGACCGCAACAAGAAAGGCCGAGTTCAAGAAGCTATTAATTATTACTCTATAGAGTCCACCCTTGCCATTATAGCCTCCTTTGCCATAAATATAATTGTCATAACTGTGTTTTCTAATGGGTTTTATGGTACTGAACTAGCAAAGACCATTGGTCTTGCAAATGCAGGACAATATTTTCAAGACAAGTATGGTGGTGGACTATTTCCAATATTATATATATGGGGTATTGGTTTATTAGCAGCTGGCCAAAGTAGTACTATTACTGGTACTTTTGTTGGAAAATTAATCATGAGAGGTTTTCTAAATATTACTTCATTGATTGAGGCTTCTAACCGAAGCTGTTGTTGTGTTAGTTTTGCTGCTCAATGGATTTCTACTGCTGTAATTGTTACAGGTTGTCTGGATTTTGGTTTGTTCTGTCAAATAGAAAAAGGGCATCAGTTTGCTATCCCGAATTCCATAGTTCATATAGTACATGGTACTTGGACATCCCTTGTTAGTGCTCTGACTAATGTGGATGTTGAGAGGACAAGGGGAAAAATATTCAATTTGTTTCCCTGGAACTCGAACAGGCTTTGGGACATGCAATTCTTCTCAAGATTATTCAGTTTAGGAAGTCAAAGGAGATGTGGTTAAAGAAATTTTTGTTGATCTTTATAACTGGTCTTGTAATGAGATTTTGGTACTACAACACCCAATATTTTCCCAACTTCAACCTTGAGGACAAGGTTGATTTTAATGGGGGGTAATGTTATGATACCAATAGAGGAAAAGCCAAGTCAACAAAGTAGAGTCAACAAAATAGTGGTAACAGAATGTGAGAGTGAATGAGAGTATATAACAGAATATGGGTAGGGAAATGAGGTAGGAAATGAGTGATGTAATCTGTTACTTCTCTCTCCCTCTGGTTCTCTCTTCTCTATCTCAGATTATACCTCTTCTTCTTCTTCTTCTTCTTCTTCTTCTTATTCTGCAATTCCCTCATTCTCTTATTGTACTACCTTCTAGCCTATATACTAGAAGTTGAGACTTTATAGTTGACATTCAATAAAACATATCACCACCATTTCTCTGTTCATCACAAATCTGTTACATTTATTCTGGAACCATTACACACCGCTGCCACATGGACACCACCGCGAGGATCACCGCCGCCAATGATGGTGGCGCCCCCCTCTTCTCTCCTCATTCTGTTTTCGTCTCTCCGATTTCCCTTTCTTCTCTCTACTTTCCCTCAACAGATCGAAACTGGATGTTCAATGACCCGGGTATTGTGGACATTTCTCTTCGATGATAGAAACTCCATCAGACGATCCACCATCTATATCTCGCATTCCGCCATTGTTGTTGCAAGGAAAATTTTGAGAGAAATGGGGTGAGTCAGGTTTTGTGATTCAAATATCATAATGGGAGAAGTAATAACAGTGGGTGAGGGATAAAAAAAACAGCAGATTTTTAAATGAAACGACTTGAAGCAAATGATTTTGCGCAAAATATAAATCATAATGCCAATTAGTGTAAAGTCACCAATAAGTTGAAGATCAATCTTCGCACACGTCTCGTAACGTAAAACAGTTTCCGTTTTTTTAAATTTAAAATTTTTTATTCAGTTTTATTCTTTTTTTTTTTTCCTTCTAAATTATACTAGTTGAATCCCACTAAATTTGGCTTACTAATACTAGCAGCAAGACAGGCACGTGTCTGCCTGACCGCATTTCTAATGTTTTTATTCGTCTTTACTCATGTTCTTGCTATGTAATATTTTATTTGTCATACACGTATGTCAGATATTTTTAATTGGTATTTTTGTAACTTTATAATGTGACTTCTTAACGTAAACACATACACATATCTACATATAGATATATAATTACATTAATAATATTATGAATAAATGTAAACATAAATTAAAAACATTAGAAATGCGGTCAGAGAATTGTTCAAATATCTTAATTGTTTTCAGTTTTACAATTTTTTTTAAAAAGAGGTGGTTAGACGGGCATTCATTGAAATGTTATTTTTGCATGAATGTATTTTTAAAGAAACATATCAAACATGGGAATTTAGGATTCATGAGTTTAGAGTCTTAGTAAATTTTTTGACAATGAAGTCTTAGTAAATCAAAAAAAAATCTCTACCAAACAACCCTAATGGTAAGAAAGAAAAAGACTTGTGAAAAGGACTAAATTGAAAAGGACATCAAAAGTAAATGACCCAATTGAAAATAAAATCAAACCTAAACATTGTCATTTATGATTAAATGACATCATTTTGCTACGTAAGCATGTTTGAGAAAAAAAATCTGCCTATTAAAACAGTTTTTTAGCATATTGAAAAAAAAAAAATTGATTAGTTAATGAGAAAATGATTTTTTATTGGAAAAAAGCAATTTTTTGAAAAGCTATTTTGAAGTCAATAACATTGGGGTCATTTTATCATTGCACAAACAAATATTAGTACAGATAAACAAATGATGTCATAGTCGTTTTTTAATTTATTAAATAGTTGTGCTTTTTTTCACACAACCCAAATGAAATAAATTATTTTAAAATCGCTTTATAGCAAACATATACAAACACAATTGATTATATTAGTTTACATTATAAAAATAATCAATTTGTTAACATAATTAATCAAATCATGTTCTGCTATTGCTGGCAGTTGTTGGGGCCGACTTTTTACGACAACCTTGAACTTCAAAAAATATAGATCCTTTTTGTTGATGTTTATCATTTTCTTTCTTTTCATTCTCTCTTTATCCAAACATATATAAATGTACACACATCACAATAGAGGAATTATGAAAGATAGCAAGGGTGAAAAAGAATTGAAAATGAGTTCTATGTTTTTGAAATTGCGGGAGGCAAATCATCAATGATGTTAACCAATTTGTACAAGTTGTTAACAAATAATCATTCAATGTACAACGAACCGAATAACCGATCCAATCCAATGGCAACCGCAGTGACCGAACCAAATAACCGATAACCGAAATAACCGAAAACCGCAAAAAACCGATTCTGTTAATTGGATTGGATCGGTTTTCGGTTCCAATTTGGAAAACCGATCCAATCCAAACCGAACCGAATTTCCATTGCATATACATACTATCCTGCTATATTTACGTTAGTGTCCTTATACTTATAGCATACTTCCTAATTTATCCTTCACTTATTTCACCCTATATTGCATTTCTGACCTAATTTCCTTCCTTCGATCCCTAATTCCTTCACTCCCCTGCGACGGCGCATTCTCTCCCACCACAGAGCCCTTCCATTTGCGTCGTTCTCTTCACTCCCGGCAGCCGAGCACAATACTGCCGTTCTCTTCTCCACCAGCAGCCGAGCACAGTACCATCATTCCCTGGTTGGTCGACGCCGTGCATGGAGCCATCTGGCATTTGCATTCTGGTGCGTAGTGCGTAACCCTCCTCCTCCTTCTTCTTCTTTTCATCTTAAGTGTTTTTCGTTTGTGAAACTACTCTGAACTAATTGCACAGATTGTGTATTCATTTACTTTTCACATACAAACAAACTCATGTTTGATTCATTTTCATATAATGCTTGAGGAGGAGGAGATGTCCCTCATTTTCGTTTCCCTGGTTTCTCTGGTTTCTACGATTATTTTGTGGCTTTGTGTGACTTAGTCAGTTAGTTGTAACAATTTGGTTTCATTGAAAGTTTGGTTCTGTTTATTGTTTAATAATGCAGATTAAACTTCTCAACAAGTCAAGTTTGCCATCCTTGTTAGCCTCCTCACCAGTTACCAAAAATGTCTGAGGTAAGCTTTGAGCTTATTTAGTACAATTTTACTTTGAGATCATCACTAATTATTTAACATTCTAATTTGCTTATTTTCTCTTTTCTGTATGTAGGCACAAAATGCTCAAGATGTTGATAAAATTGTTGAAAATGTGGAATCCATGAAGTCTTCAAATGAAATCACTGAACCCACTCCAAACAACCCAGAACCAGATGTGCCCAAGAATGACAAGAAAATGAAGGGTGGAGAAACTTCAATTGAAGAACAAGATGAAGGTAAGAGGAAACCCACTAAACCTAGATCTTGGACATGGGATCATTTTATAAAGAACTTCATCCTAAGACAAATGCCCCTAGAGCTAAATGTAATTGGTGTGGGACAACTTATGCATGTGATACACATAAAAATGGCACAAGTCATTTGAAAAATCACTTGTTGGGTAGTTGCAAAAAGTTTCCCAAAGCCTCTAATGATCCTAGTCAAACAACTCTTAGTCTCCAACAACTAAAAAAGGAAGATGGGAAAGGGGTTGGTAATACATTTGCTGCTGTTGCATTTGATGTTGAAGCATGTAGACAAGCACTTGCTAGGATGATTATTGTTGATGAGTTGGCATTCAAGTTTGTTGAGGGGGAGGGATTCCGGTATTTCATGAGTGTTGTGCAACCTAGGTTTTTGATTCCCGAAAGGATCACTATTGCTAGGGATTGTTGGAATCTTTATACCAATGAAAAGAATAAGCTGAAAACTGTTTTTAGTATTCCAAATCAAAGTGTTTGTCTAACTACTGATTGCTGGAGTTCTGTGCAAAATTTGAATTATTTATGCCTCACTGCACATTTCATTGATAATGAATGGAAGTTGCATAAAAGGATATTGAATTTTTGTTTGATCAAGAATCATAAAGGTGAAACTATTGGTAGGAGAATTGAGAAGTGCCTTTTAAGTTGGGGAATCTCTAGAGTATTCACTCTTACTGTTGATAATGCAAGTTCAAATGATACTGCTATTTCTTACTTGAAAGTTAGAATGGAGGATTGGAATGCTCATCCATTGAAAGGTAAATATTTGCATGTTAGGTGCTGTGCTCATATCCTAAATCTTGTTGTTAATGATGGATTAAAGGAGTTGCATGTTTCAATTAATAAGATTAGGAATGCTGTTAGATTTGTGCGTGCTTCTCCTGGTCGTATGGATAGGTTCAAAAATATCATAAAGGATTGCAGGATACAAGAGAATTGCACTGTGCAATTAGATGTCCCCACTAGATGGAACTCCACTTACCTTATGCTTGAAAGCGCTCTAAAGTTTCAAAAGGCATTTAAAAGGTTAGGAGAGCGAGACACGGAATTTGCATTGATGTCAGGTGGTATTCCAAAAAATGAGGATTGGGATAATGCACGTGTATTTGTGAGGTTTCTGAAGATTTTTTATGATGTCACTAAGAAAGTATCAGGCTCCTTGTTTGTGACTTCTTCTCAATACTTTCATGAATATTGCATGATATTGAGTACTTTGAAAATTTGGGCAAATAGTTTAGATCCATTGCTTGGGAGCATGGCTGAAAAAATGAAAGCTAAGCATGATAAATATTGCGGGAGCATTAAAAATATCAACATGATGATTTTTATTGCTGTGGTACTTGATCCTCGATACAAATTTGCATTTGTGGAGTGGAGTTTTGAGAGGCTTTATGATAAAGAAGATGCTGAATTTTTAAGTGGAAGAGTAAAGGATACTTTCCTCAAAATGTTTAATTGTTATACTCTTTTTGATGGAAACAGTGATTCTCAAACTACACAAACTACTCATGAGATGGATACTTCTGATACAGTTGTTGATGCTACTTCATTTGCAACGCAGTTTGTGAACCACATAAATAAGAGTGACAGTATGAATAAAAATGAGGTGGATTTGTATCTCATGGAGCCATTGGAGAAGAAACCTCATAATTTTGATATCTTGAATTGGTGGAAAGTGAATTCTAGTAAATATCCTACTCTTGGGCTAATTGCCAAGGATGTGTTGGTTATGCCAGTATCCACAGTTGCTTCAGAATCTGCATTTAGCACCGGAGGTAGAATTCTTAATAATTACAGGAGTTCCCTTACTCCTAAGACAGTTGAGGCTTTAATCTGTATACAAAATTGGTTCCGGGCCACTCCATTAACAACTGACATTGAAGAACTTTTGGAAGAATTTGAAAAGATGGAGCTAGGTAATCTACTTTATTCTTACTACTGCTATAGTTATTTATATTAATTCAAATTTTACAATTACTAACAAGTTTTTATTTTAAATCTTTAGATCTAGTGCCTCCTACACAACCAGCTGAAGATGATTCTGGAGCTGAGTCTGATTAATCTTGCCTAAAGGTATTGAATTGTCATTCTTTAAATATCATTTTATGTTTATGTCCTTGATAGTTTGGTGATTTAACTAGTTGCATCAAATTTCCATGGAAAATTGCATATGGAATAATGATTTATGTGAGTACAGTACTGATTTAAATATCATTTTATGTTTATGCTTTTGAAAATTAAGCTTGGTACTAGCCTTCTTTGAAGGTCCACAGCAAGCACAAAAAACTAATGTTAGATAGTCTCTGTGTAAAGTTCCCTAACACTTTGCATATGCTTCAGTTGTCTGAAATCTGAATCTGAATTTTTATCTTTGAATATGCTTCAGGTGGATAGTAGACACTTAAAGAACTCCTGGAGATGATTCCAAGTTTAGTGGATTTGACCTTGCTAGTTGCTACTCTTGAAGGAAGATGTTTTCAAGTTGTGTTTCAAGGATGTTATTATTTTGCTAAGGATGTTATTCTTATTTCTTCTGTACTGATTTGTGATGTTATTTATATTTCTGATAGTAGACTGATTTGGTGATGACATTCTGTTAATGAACTTGATTTGTGTTGCTATTGTAATGTCTTGGATGGTTGATAAACTTGATTTTGTATGCTAGATATTTTAATATGGTAGTAGATTGTGATCCTCATGTTCATTTTCCTCATTTAGTGTTAATGCTGTAAATTATACGCCGGATATTGTGATAACACGACATAAGATAACTATGTAAAAATCTATAGGTAAAAACCAAATATCCAATCCAATCCAAACCGCTTATAATTGGATTGGATTAGATCGGATTTTTTTAAGAATGTCATCCAATCCAATCCAAACCGCATGTAGTTTGTATCATCGGATCGGATGGTTTTTTGCCTCAAAACCGATCCAATCCAATCCGCGAACACCCCTAGTTGAATCCCACTAAATTTGGCTTACTAATACTAGCAGCAAGACAGGCACGTGCCTGCCTGACCGCATTTCTAATGCTTTTATTCGTCTTTATTCATGTTCTTGCTATGTAATATTTTATTTGTCATACACGTATGTCAGATATTTTTAATTGGTATTTTTTGTGACTTTATAATGTGACTTCTTAACGTAAACACATACACATATCTACATACAGATATATAATTACGTTAATAATATTATGAATAAATGTAAACATAAATTAAAAACATTAGAAATGCGGTCAGAGAATTGTTCAAATATCTTAATTGTTTTCAGTTTTACAATTTTTTTAAAAAGAGGTGGTTAGACGGGCACTCATTGAAATGTTATTTTTGCATGAATGTATTTTTAAAGAAACATATCAAACATGGGAATTTAGGATTCATGAGTTTAGAGTCTTAGTAAATTTTTTGACAATGAAGTCTTAGTAAATCAAAAAAAAATCTCTACCAAACAACCCTAATGGTAAGAAAGAAAAAGACTTGTGAAAAGGACTAAATTGAAAAGGACATCAAAAGTAAATGACCCAATTGAAAATAAAATCAACCCTAAACATTGTCATTTATGATTAAATGACATCATTTTGCTACGTAAGCATGTTTGAGAAAAAAAATCTGCCTATTAAAACAGTTTTTTAGCATATTGAAAAAAAAACTTGATTAGTTAATGAGAAAATGATTTTTTATTGGAAAAAAGCAATTTTTTGAAAAGTTATTTTGAAGTCAATAACATTGGGCTCATTTCATCATTGCACAAACAAATATTAGTATAGATAAACAAATGATGTCATAGTCGTTTTTTAATTTATTAAATAGTTGTGCTTTTTTTTACACAACCCAAATGAAATAAATTATTTTAAAATCGCTTTATAGCAAACATATACAAACACAATTGATTATATTAGTTTACATTATAAAAATAATCAATTTATTAACATAATTAATCAAATCATGTTCTGCTATTGCTGGCAGTTGTTGGGGTCGACTTTTTACGACAACCTTGAACTTCAAAAAATATAGATCCTTTTTGTTGATGTTTATCATTTTCTTTCTTTTCATTCTCTCTTTATCCAAACATATATAAATGTACACACATCACAATAGAGGAATTATGAAAGATAGTAAGGGTGAAAAAGAATTGAAAATGAGTTCTATGTTTGTTGAAATTGCGGGAGGCAAATCATCAATGATGTTAACCAATTTGTACAAGTTGTTAACAAATAATCATTCAATGTGCAACGAACTCAATAGTCAAATAATATTTCAAAAAATAGATTATAGGACAAAGGGATGGGCATAGTTTAGGTGTCTTCAACAAAATCTAAATGGCCTTGTTTTGATCAACCTGTCAAATGTTGAAGCATTGGAACTTTCTCTCAACAATCTGTCAAGAAAGATTCCCCAATAACTGATATTGCTCACCTTTCTGGAGTTCTTCAATAGGTTCAATGTGTCTTTTAGTGGTGTCTGTCCTGTTAAAAGCTCCCATGGAACAGTCTCGAAACTGCAGTCATGTACTTTCTTAGTATTATGCTTTACTTTGATCATTTTAGGTGTCATCCAACAGCAAGTTTCAGCAAATCCTTTTGCACTACCACACTGAGATAAGCATGAGATACCAAAATCTGATACTTTTACACACATATCTTGCCTCAACAACAAATCATTTGATTTGAGATCTCTATGAAGCATCCCCCGAGAATGAATATATCGCATCCCCCGTGCAACATTATTGGGTTCTATGCTTTCACTTTATTGTTTCCATCACTTTGACCTGTAACAACAGTAACAATCCTACCATATCAATATTCGACACTACCAATTTACATTTTGCCATAAAGTGGGCACGGCAACATAGCATTCTAATTTATTTTAATCAAATTTTCAAAATAGAATTCATTACGTAGAGAAAGCGATAAGAGACAGTTAGGAAAGTATAATACAGAAATGAATCACTAGCAACAACCAACTTCAACAAATGATCTGATAATAAAATATAAAATAAAATAAAGAAGTGGTTGTTGTTGTAATTTAGGGATGCTAACCTTGAAGGGACTGCCTTTAATAACTATTTTTCTTCGTCTTCTCCTTCTCCTTCTCCTTGCTCACTTCATCTTCCTCTCATTTGTTAATGCTCATTGTTCAGCCTCGCCCATTAACCGCACCACTGGGCCTAGAATTGTCATGCTACCTTTTCAAAGTAACTTATCGGATAAATTGAGAGATGAAAGGTATTGGGATGGGATGCAATAGCTAACCATATATCAAAGAAGCATATGCATAAATAGTTATAATTAAATTTAATAGTTTAATAACAAGAATACAAAAAATAACAGTAAAGGGTAATAGATTTAAACTGCTTCAACAAAGCAGAATTGAAACCTTTCCATATTCATTCTCCCTCTGGGAAAAAACATATGAAGTCATACTAGTTCAAAGAAAAGTGTAGTTATGAATACCTTATAGTTTAGCAATTGTCAAGGAAAACTGAAACTTCACATTCTCTATGAAGCAGTTTTAGAAGATCTATTCCTTGTGTGATGGGCCACATATGGAGCATCTACACAACACGACAACAATGCTAACCGTTATTAAATTATTATTATTCTTTTCCCTATTTATGGAGATAACAAAGTTACAAACATATAAATTCCAAAGTCTTGTGTTCCTTATAAATATGAAAGCACGAAAGAAAAATCTATCATAAGAGAAACTATATAATACTCTGAATTAAACTAAAGCATTGATTTTGTAATATAAAAAAAAAACACAAAGTAAAGCATTAAGAACTAAAACTAAAAATATGTAAATATATCAGGACACTGAATATACCTGTATGAATAGATGATGCAAAATGGTGGGCTGAACTGCCGGCCCCTGCAACATTTCCAGCACTTCTCAACCATTGTGGAACTAATGCAGGTTCACTTTTTTCCATAAGGAACACTGAACATGATCAGAATTAATGCGAAAAAGCACGTGCACCTTCTTCAGTACCACCCCTACACCTTGAACAGCACCGTGCGAAACTTGAATACGAAACAGGAGGAGGAGGAAGATGAGGAAGAAGAAGAGGCGGAGCAACAGAGTCAGCAGGAAAGGCCGTGGCTGTGGTCGCTGCTCCCACCGTGGAAGTAGAAGTAATCAAATTTGAAAGCAGCCTTTAGAAAGCATGTGATGGAGACACGGTAATGGAAGCACTTAGTGGAGCACACAGTAATGTCCCATATGCATGTTTGAAATCAAACATAGTACAAGTTGTCTTGTATTGTACTATCCCTTGAATTATAGCAAATTAAACATATCCAACTTCTTTGAGTATGAGCAGTAGGTACTATTGAGATTGAGATGCCTGAGAAAAATAAAATTCTCTTCTACCTTTCAAAAGCTTTCCAATTCTCATCCTTGATTGCAAAGGTAACATCTCAACACTCAAACAATAAGTCATGACATTACAGTCTATGAGCACACTTGTTTTTAGTATCTTTTATATTTATCAGTATATTATATAATTAGCATCTATGCCTTGCCTCAATTTAATGAAGCCTTACCTAGTTGATCTTATCTTCCTGTTGCATAGAGTTATACATCGTAGAACTACATTAACTTTTTTTTTTTTTTTTTGACATAGAACTACATTAACTTGGTAATACATTAAATTCCAAGTTTAGTGTTTCCCTTGTGAACCAATAACAAACTTATTATAGAATAAGGATTCTATTCCAATTATTGTAAAATAAAGTATACCGTAGTCATCAACAAATTAAATTGTAACACTTGGTTTCTAATAAGAAAAGGAACATGTTTTTTGAATTATGACAACATATTGATGTCTTCTAGATTGTGTGATGCAATCAAACCAAACAAAATCAAGGTTTTACCAAAACGCTGTTTTTGCATTTTGTTTTCTATTACTTTCTTTCTTTCTTAAAAAAAAAAAACAACAACAACAACAAAATAAACAAAAGAATTGTCTAATTATTCCAAATATGAATATCAAACACATCATAAGGCACCGTAACATGAAAACTCCATCGTCGTTGTTCGCTTTAATTTCTCACTCTCAAAATTTGGGTTGGGGCTTAACTCAACCCCAAAAGTTAGCTCATGGGTTGAGGGTTGCCCCCCACTTATAAACAATATTCACGTCATATCACTAACCAATGTGGGACTCCAACACTCACAATGACACAATTTATCCATAGATTTTTTTTTTCGTCTTTTGTAAAAGGAAAACAAAACTCCAATGGCAACTAAAACCGAACCTATGACATGTGAAAGAAGACTATAAATCTCAATACAATAGACATTTACCAAACAATAATTAGATCATTCATTTGTATCTTACAGAGCATTTACTCAATCCTCCTGCTTTAAAGCATGTCAAATAATTTGTTCATTTCATCAAGTCAAACATAAACTTCAATCCATATTTTAAAAATTAACAACTAAATAATAACTCAAGTCAATAGTTCACATATTGAAGACTCGTCTTTTTCTAAAATTCATGTAGGACCGCCAGCACATACTCACACAAGCATTCCATCAAACAGCTAGAGTGCAAATACAAAAAAAAAAAAAAAAGAGACGTTGATAACTATCTTATACTTTCCACAACCTTTCATCAAATCGCTGACATATATTCACAGAGGACATCAAATTATTGTGACACAAGATCTCATTACAGTAAACTCAAAAGCATTACAAGTTTTCTACTCTTTTCAGTTTCAATTCAACCACAATTGAAAGTATAGAGCAAAGAGAAGTGGTTGATTTGGAACATAAAAGAAAAAAACTAAAGCACAAAATTAAACACAATGATATAGATATTTCAAACAGAATATAATGAAGTTCAAACAAATATATGTTGCTCATTAGATTATCAAGTTCTCCAAATATAAGCTATTTCTACATAAAACTGGGGGGGCCTTTTAGTAAAGACAAATGATCATTCTTACAAATGAAATAGAAACCAGATCAGTTTGCAAATAGAAAGAGTAAACCTTCGAATAAAATTGATAAAGCAATATTCATATGATCGAAATATACTTGATAATAATTGTGATATACATAATTGACAAGACATTTTGTATGTTACAAGGTAAAATCCTAAAAACCAAAGTAATAAACCTCTAGGGTGAACACAAGAAAAACAATTAATTATTTATTCCTCCAATCGGAAGAAGGTTTTCCTTATAAATTACTATTTGACAAAGACATTTGGCTGCTTTAGCACCAAGCTCCTCAATCATGTGGGTACTTAAATCAAACCAGGCTAGTTCATCATCTTTTTTTCTGAAGAATATATCACCCTTCTTCCCTGCTCCAAAAGGACGGTCAACGCAAGGCAAGGGGCCAACAATGAAGAGTTTGGTCCATGATTCCTTCACACCGAGTTCACCCAAAATTGATATGTAAAAAGTAGTCGTATCTGCGTAATTTGATATCAAAGCAACAGACCCATTTAATAGCACCAAACGTCTCACCACCAAATAAAAATCAAAACTGTCATACATGTCTGAGGGTATGTCTAAGGGCATGGGTGTTGTAAAGAACACCTCATTGTTCAAGTCAAACGACACCAAGTATGCTTCATTATTGTGTGTTTCACTTTCACCCCACCAATGACACATTCCATCAAAGTACAATTGGTCAAGATCACAATAACCAAAAGGCATATCGGCATCAAGTTTCCTCCAAGAGTTACTTCTTAGGCTATATATCTCCCACAAGGGGACGTGCAAGGGGAAATCATAAGGTTCCAAGTCAGTCTCAAAAAAATCTACATGCCTAA
Source organism: Echinosophora koreensis (assembly GCA_035048595.1). Classification (NCBI taxonomy): domain Eukaryota; kingdom Viridiplantae; phylum Streptophyta; class Magnoliopsida; order Fabales; family Fabaceae; genus Echinosophora; species Echinosophora koreensis. The sequence continues at coordinate 59,429 of JAPCYP010000325.1, read as the reverse complement.
TCACCTTATAGTCATCTCTAACACGATCATAACCAAATCCATAAAGGGTAACAAAAGGGTCTTGATTAGGTGGTACAGACTCAACTGGGCTGGGAGGAATGGCCTTGAATTCCCCGGTAGCTGGGTTCCACAATACCACAGTTTCAGGCGATTGGTAGAGGCAAAGAATTCCATTAATACTAGCAGAACCCAAAATATAAAAGGCAGGCTCATCTTCTTGAAATGGATTTGGCCAGTCTAATTTGACCCTATTCTCAAACCTCTCACCAGAAAGCGAAAACAGCGAGGAACAATAACGGTTTTCGATAATACGTGGCACAGTTAGAAGGACAGAAGTATCGTCGTAGTAAGAATGATGATTGGATATGAAATTGTTGCGGAAGCTGCTCATGAAAGGAGGATTTTCAAATAAAAGGGCCCATGATTTGCGTACGCATCCAAATCGCTTTAGAGATTTTAAAGGCAGTTTTGACAGAATGGAGAATGCAAGATCATCAGGTATGTGGTTCTGGTTCCTAACCTTTTCACTTGTCGCAGCCACGGGCTCAAATTTCTCCATCTCCGCTTGCAATTGTAACCCATCGGGCAATGAGAGATCGTGAGTTGGTTTCTCCTTGTTGATGAGTTGCCACCTGTGAGAAACCTCCTTGGTCTTCTTCTTCTTCTTAGAATCTTTCTCCTTATCTTCATCAACATCCTCAATGTCTCCTTCCTCCTCCTCCATCTTAGGCTCATCATCTTCATCATCACCAATTTCCTTCTCCGTAGTCTTCTCAATCCACAAGTAAATGGGATATCTAGTGAATTCAGTGTGTTTCTTCACAAGATCCTTGATCCTCCTCTCTTCCAAGTACTCCAACTGTTGACAAAATTGTAGGAATCAATGAACACAACACAACACCGCACCAAAAAGATGGGGGTCTATGAATAATTTGTGTACCTGATCCTCCTTGAGGAAGAGGGTGATTTTGGTTCCCCTTTCGAGTTGTTCGCCAATAAGGTCCCTGGTAACAGTGAAGGAGCCACCGGCCTGAGATTCCTAGATGTATTGCTCATTGTCCTTGTGCTTAGTGGTGACGATAACCTTGTCAGCAACCAAGTAAGCAGAGTAGAAACCAACACCCAATTGACCAATCATGCTGATGTCAGGAGCTGCCTGCAATGCCTCCTTCACCACCTTGGTGCCAGACCTACCCAAATTGTTAATTAAATCTATAACAGACAAACAACAAACACCGATCATGACTATAAGCACACGGACAGCACAGCCGCACACACGCACAAATCAAACTGATGAAATGAAATGAAATGAAAATGCGGCGGGCGCAACCATTACCTGCTTTGGTCATGCCAACACCAGTGTCAATAACGGAAAGTGTTTTGTTACCCTTGTGAGGGAGCAGTCTAATGAAATGATAATCTAACTTGCTCTTGCCCGTTAGGCTCTCAGTTCGAATTTTATCCAAAGCCTATACATAATACATAATTACAGATAATAAATAAAAATGAAATCAATCTCAGAACAGAACTTGAAGGACTAATAATACTTACGTCGGAAGCATTGCTGATAAGTTCGTGGAGGAAGATTTCTTTGTTAGAGTAGAAAGTGTTGCTGAGGAGCTCCTTGATCTCAGCCTGGAATGCGAACGTCTCAACATCCGCCATTGCAATTGCAATACAACCAGAATCAATCAATTGAACAAGAGAGCTGAACAAGGGTTTTATACAGTTTGGGGGGAAACGGGGTCGTTTCACTCACTTGAACCTGTTTCTTTCTCGTCTGCTAATCATCAATTTCTGTTCACGTTCACGCTGCAAGCTGAATATCGTTGTCTTCAACGATTCTGCTTCTTCCGCCAATGTTCCAGCAGAAAGCGTTTACAGAGATTGTTTGGGGGTGATGCGATGCATAATCGGTCAAACTACCTATTTTGGGATTTATATTGATATTTTTAGATATTATTTTGGATTTTAGACTTTACGCAACAAAAATATAAAAAAAAAAAGTTTAAATAAGCTTTTAGTCCCTGAAAAGTTGATCAGTTTTGATTTTAGTCCTTGTAAAAAAAATTCTTAGGATTTCGTCCTCGTATTTACGAAAATTTTGTAAATAATCTCTATCGTTACCACTGAATACTAGAAATCATACGAGATGAAAAAATTTGTCAATTTTAACCCTATGGCCCTAATGTATGATTTTATTTCTACTTTCTAGCCAAATTTTAGAGCAAGTCGGATAAGAACGAGAAATTACCTCAATACCCGCTGAGTACTAGATATCATACAAAATGAAGGAATTTAGCAATTTTAACCTTATGTCCCTCATGTATGATTTTGTTTCTATTTTATGGCCAAATTTACAGCAAGTCGAACAGTAAAATAAAATTACCTCGATACCCATGAGTACTAGATAACGGAAAAAGATGATGGTAGGGACTATTTACAAAAAAAATTAGATTACAGAGACGAAAACGTAAGAAAAAATTTCATAGGAACCAAAACTAATATTGATGAACTTTGTAAGGACCAAAAACATATTTAAACCAAAAAAAATAAAAAATCTGAATATATAAAATGAAATCCCATTACGAGACTTTTTGGGATTATTTTTAAAATATCTGTTTTCATATATCCCATCGAGACTCGAATGTTAACTAATTAGTGAATTAGTCTACACACAATATCGGCATGTGGTTTAAACAATTATATATAGAATATGCCATCTTAATTATTAAATAAATTCAATGGTTCTAAGCTATGGCAAATCCGGATTGGTGTAATCTTTTTCCTAATGCTAAGCTCACTAATCTTATAGCCACCATGTCCGACCATTCTCCAATCTTGCTCAATTTGCATGACAAGCTTTCTCTTCCCCCAATTCGATTAGAAAATGGATTGGATGACATTGTCCATGATAGCTGGTATATGGTTGGCCAAAATAACCTTGTGTCAAATATTTCTAGCTGTAAGAGCAAGCTAGAATTCTTGCAGAATCGGTCAAGCTTTTCAATGATACAAAGGACCACTTAGCCAAGCTTCTATTGCAGGAGGACAATTTTTGGAGGCAAAAAGCAAAGGTGCATTGGTTAAAGGAGGGTGACTTTAATACAAAATTCTTCCACTCCATGGCCACGGTTAGGAAGAAGCGTAATGCTATAGGGAAGTTATTGGGTGAGGATGGTATGGAGATGTATGACCAAGAAGGAATTTGTAATGTTGCACTTGTGTATTTCGAAAATCTTGTACAGATTCTTGTAGCCAATATGATCCAGTTCTAGATGTTCTTCATGCGCGGGTCACTCAAATAGATAACATCATGCTTGTGGGTTCCTTTCACTTGGTGGAATTCAAGGAAGCTTTATTCCAAATGCATCCTAATAAATCTCCAGGACTTGATGGACTTAATGCAGCTTTCTATCATCGTTCTTGGAATGCATGTGGTGATGATATTTACAACACTTGTATTCAATGGCTTGAGGATGGTACTTTTCCTAATGAGGTAAATGATACAAATATTGTTCTCATTCCTAAGGTGGATAAACCAACTTCTATGAAAGATTATAGGCCTATCTCGTTATGTAATGTTATTTATAAAATTCTCTCTAAGGTCCTTGCAAATAGACTTAAGAGAGTATTAGATAAATACATTTCGGAGGAAGCTGCTTTTATTGTTGGGCATTCAACTGTGGATAATGTTCTAGTAGCTTCTGAAATTGTGCATTATTTGAAGAACAAAAGGAAAGGGAAAGTTGGAGATGTGGCTCTTAAAGTAGATATTAGTAAGGCATATGATAGAGTTGATTCGGGATATCTTCGAGCGATTATGTTGAAGATAGGGTTTGATTCAAAATGGGTAAGTTGGATTATGCCTTGTGTTGAATCTGTTCACCACTCTATTCTAGTTAATTTCGACTTTGTGGACCTGGTTACTCCTAGGAGGGGTCTTAGACAAGGGGATCCTCTTCCCCTTATCTATTTCTTCTTTGTTCTGAGGGTCTTAGTACTCTTCTTCATCAAGTAGTGAATAATGATGAAGGTCTATTTTTTGATACATAAAAGATCGAATATGGGAGCTTAATTCTCTAAGTGGCAAATTTCTTTCTTCAGCAGGTCGTGAGGTGTTAATCAAGACTGTTTTGCATGCCATTACAGCTCATTGTATGCGTGTTTTTCTTCTTCCAAATTCTCTTTGTGATGAAATTGAGAGGATGATGAACTCATATTGTGGGGTGCGAAGAATGTTGGAACCAAAGTGGTTATGGTTAATAATATCTGTTTCTTTTGATGTTAACAAAAAGATTAAATTTGTATGACAAAATTAAAGTTATGGACTAACTCGTCTATTCAAGTGTGCAGGACCGCCTTTATATCGTTAGACGAAGGAACTAGTCTAGAACTCTTTAAATAAGTCCAGAAGCATCGCTAGTCCAAACTTAGTTCGCTAGACGAGCCACTAGTTTAACCTGGTAAATCGCTAATCCGCTCTAAGCTTGCTAGACGAGCCGCTAAGTCTATCGGTGAAATGAACAAGTCCAATATATATAGCAAGTCCAAAGAATTGTAGTCTACCCGATAAAAAGTAGATGACTCATTAAGTAGATTACCCGGTGTAAGCAAAATAAAGATTAACACTAGTCTACCCCGTAAAACACTAGACGATATAGTAATGGACTACTCAGTTGTTTTGTTCAAAACTAAAAACACACATTCAAAGACGCACTGAATCTGAACTCGTCTAGTCAGCGCCTTTATTTCAAATGATTGAAAATTAAATGTATATGCCTTGAATGTTTTCGAATACCTTAGCTATTTGTTTTAATTGTTTATTCTAATATTCCTTAGTAAAAGAAACATAGTATCATCGTTTACATAAAAAGCCTTTGTACTCTGACACCTGCTACTGTAAAAGTTGACTCGGTACAAAGAAGGAAAGATAAAAGACAACTTTTGGGTACAACAGAGAAGTGACAATATCTCTTTGAGCATTTCTGTTAACCAAGAGCCCTTTTTTGAAGACCATATATCAAGTTATCGGACTCAACGGATCCTAACATTAAATGCTATCTCTGCACGGATACATCTTAAAGACCGTTAAAGAAGCAAGAGCTGAAGCTGTACTTCATCTATAAATACTGGAAGACCCCGATAAAGAAGATAACGAAGCTATGATATTTGAAAGTGCCAAATCTCTGATCAAACTTCTCTCAAATAATTGGTCCCCTACTTACGATTATCGCTTTTATTATTTATCTTTGATAAATTGGAGTTAAATACTTTTCCTTTAGGAATCTACGTCTTCGAGAGGATACTTGAAAATATCTTCTAAATCTTGATGTCTATTCAGCACACTATGATCCTAAGACCAGGTCCATGCGTGAAGATCCTCTTCCAGATGCAGATCCACAGAAAAGTTTTATGGGGTAATTTCCCTCAAGAATCAAAATTTTAGAAAATTCTATAATGTGGTTTTTGTAGCTATATGCATGCTAATCTTCTATTTGGCGTGGAATTCAAGGAATTAAACATCCATGCTTGGGAAGCATTTGACAAGGGGCAAGATGTTCACATGCAAGCGGCTCCATCCCAAGCTGAATTACTCTATAAGAATTGTAAGGTCATGAGGGAGAAATTAAAGTCTCCAACAAAGGAAACCATTGTGGAGAAGTATGGCAATGCATCTGACGAGGACAAACTTCCAAGAGAACTTCTGCTGGGTCAGAGTGAGAGGCAAGTTGAGTATGATCGTGCTGGTAGAATTATTAAAGGGCATGTAAGATATGCAGTCTGAATTTTTACACTCTAGCTTGAAACTTCAACTTGCATTGCATATAAACCTTTTCTAAAATGCTTGTTGATGGAGTAGCTGGACTTTTTACTTTACCTGTTAACACTTCACAGTTTCACAATGCAATTAGTTTTTGTTTGAACATTTACGGATTCTGCTTTATGGTTATTGCTTCTTTTTAAGATGATAGATATAGTTATCTATCTGATGTTTCCAACAGGAGGCTGCACTTCCTAGGAGCAAGTGTGATGAAGATGTTTTACATTAACAACCACATTACTGTTTGGGGGCTCATGGTGTAAGGATCACCAATGGGGCTATAAGTGCTGCAAGCAGACAGTACGAAATAGCTATTGTACTGGTGCTGCTGGTATTGAGGCTGCAAGTGATCTTATGAAAGCTAATATTGCCCGTCAGGAGGCTGCTGTAGGTTCGTACAACAACACCCTTCCTTTGATTGTTGTTATTACTTTCTGTTTCCATGGTTGATTATATTTAACATGCTGGCTTTGTTGTTTTTGGTAAATTTATTTAGCATCCACTCTATTAGTCTTGAATTATTTTCATGAACGTGTACATAGGATCCTACACCAGTGGAGGAGAAAAGGCTTGCTACATGGGGAACTGATGTCCCAGATGACCTAGTTATGAAAAATTGCTTGCTGACACACTAAAAAAGGTAAATAAATGTCTATCATTCATGTGTCTTGACTACTAGTACTTAATATGCCTCAATATTTGTTAGTTATTTTTTGTGTCTTATTCTATCTCCTGCAGAATTAGTAATTGCTTTCAGCCAGTAACTTTGTTGATCTTAATAACCAATTATTGAAACATGTATGGTGTGAATGTTGTGCTGATTGGTGAAAATTGATTTTTCACACAGGAGGATCAAAGAAAGAGAGGAAAAAAAGATGAGAGGAAGCGTAAATATATGTTAGGTGTGTAATGATCAATGATGGGGATCTTTCATGCCACTGGTTGAGAAGTTTGTCTGTATTCATACTCTTTTTGCATATTTTCAAATCATCAATAATGTTACAGGTTACTGCGGAGGACATGGAGGCATACAGAACGAAGAAAGTACATCATGATGATCCAATGAAGAACTTCCTCCACTAAGCCTGGAGGGGGCAAAAATGCCTGCATTTCTTTGTTACATGTTCACAAGCCTTACTGTTTTGCTTACAGCAATTTTTATATTTTGCATTATATTTATGCAGTAACACCCTAAACCATGGATTTGGGTTTCTGCATTCACTACACCTACGCATTCTCGCATTAATCCAACGGTGCATCTAGTGACGTTGTGAATACACTGAATCCAAATCTCCAAACCATGGCAGGCAATACACGGTATCGTGCCAAAACAAAAAATTGCCATCCTCACCTAACACAACCATATGATGTGGTGATTATGGTTTATAAGAAAAAATAAGAAGGCAATGTTATCTTCAAATTCTTAAGTACACCGCTCTTAACACATTTTCTATCATTAGGTGGATTTCATGTGGGACTATATGTTTTAATGGGTCTTACATGAAATCTATCCAATAATAAAGTGTTAAGGAGGTATGTGATAAAGAGTATATTCATAGAATTTTCATAATCAAATGAAAAAAAGCTCGGTAAGTAATACAAAATGAGTAGCCTTCTGAAATTCCAAAATCACATCAAAGAGTAGTGATTTCCGGTCTATACAACCAAGACACACACACACACAAAATGGGTAAAACTGAAGTGTGTGGCACCATGTTCTAAGTATAAAATAAACTAATGATGAGTTTACAAGCAAGCCTGGTTGGCCAACGAGAAACGCTTGGCTTGAGAGGCAGCTGCAGCTTCAGAGACCAAAGCTTGTATGACCAAAGTCTTGACCTGCCAAGGCTTATAAGGGAAACCCTCTCTCACGTAAGAGTTGAGTAGTGCTGCAGTTCCCTCCTTCACCAACCCTCCAAAGGGGTTCTCCTCCCCATCGTTCCTAGCCGTTGCTTCCCCAATGTCAGATCCAATCTGTACCGTTCGTACACCCTCGACCCGAACACATTCGACACCGTTGATGTCTCTGGAACCATCCTTGGCCACGCCTCTCTCCTCCCGCTCCAGAACCTTAATTACCAAAACATATATTTATAATATCAATATATATGGTACAAGAATGAATGGATCATTTTTAATGTCCCATATATATAAATATAATTCAGAACTCAGTACATGTTGATGTAAGGTGTAGCATTATTGGTGGCATCTTGGACAATAACATTAACAGAAACAAGACAACATGTGTTTTGATTTGAAGTAAAAGGATATAATTTAACGTCTTACTGAGGAGTGCATCTTCCTCTGCTCCTGATGTAGAGGAATCCTGGCCTATGAGCAGCTGCTGCTACCACTGAGTGGGAAGATAAGAGAAGACAAAAGAGAAGAGGGAAGAAGAGTACCGTTGAACTTGAAGCCATCCTTGTCTACCTGATTTTGAACTCCCACTTGCTAAACGTCCATTTCTTGTAGGAACACGTGAAGGGAAGGAAAGGGATCTGATTTCTTGTAGATTTGGTTTCTACAAGTTTGAACGTTACAATTAAATTTGTTTACTACTATTGTTTGTCTCTCCTTTATAGGAACACGTGAAGGCACTTGGACAAAGTTACCCTTACTATCAGATTCAAACTTGAATTTGACCCGATATCATCCCTTGTATATTATGGCCCAGTGAAGTAGCCAGCCCATCCTAACTTCAGCAATTGCTGCCCACCACAATTAACCCACATGAACTATTATTGTACAAGTATTGCTTTCATATAAAATCGGGGCCTTACGAGTTAACAGTTTGCTTATCTTGCAGAGAAATTTTCAGTTTGGTTTGGTCCAATTTTTTCACAAAAACCTGCGTTAACGCCAATGTTAATCCAACTTCAATTACACTCTGAATTTAAACATTGGATTGACATTGAAGTGTGTGTTTGGATGAGCTTGACAAACGTGATTTTCGAAGGAATTGGTTTTGTAGAATTGATTTTGATTAAAAGTGAGTTGAAAGTGAAATGACTTATGTTTGGATGTCTTCCCGGAGAAAGTGATTTATTGACTCAACGTTACTTGTCAACTCACAAATTGCATAATCAATTTTTTGATTCAACGTGAAAGTTACAAATTTCAGCTTCAAGATGAACGTGATTTCGAGGATATATTCACTTTCTGACCATGCCAAACATCAAAGATATTCAGTCAAACCACATGCAACCATGACAGAAGCACTTCTGGCACTTCAAGCCTTCAAACCAAACACACACGAAGTTGAAATTGAACCCAAAATCAATTCAAACACACATTAACTCCATTCAAATTTGAGAAAATTTACCAAGGATGTTCATATCATTCAAAAATCATAAAATTTTTATATTAAATTAACTTGCAGTAGAAAATGTGAAAATGACAGCACACCTATACTTTGATATTATTAGCAAGACCATATCCACAGGTACTACTGCTGTCAGAAAACTCTTGGGTCGACACATAGGCTAAAATTTATTCTTTTGCCAACCTAACTAACCTCTAAAATAACGTACCGTGTTATAACATATAGATAGGAACATTACACCATGGTAATATAGGAATCATGGGAATGAGAAGCGGGGCTAACCAAAACGCCCTCATTCCTATTATTCTTGAGGACGCTCACTTCCTGTGGACTCAGCCCCATTGCATTTTGCAGCACTTCAGCAGGGATGGCACTGATTGCAGAAGTGCGCCCTACGAGTGTTCCAATAGTGGCTCTGTCTTTTGTTTTGAAAGCAATGTACTCTAATCCTTCACTTCCTGCTTTTTTCGCCAGCACAAAGTTCTGTGGCACCACTAGCACCTGACCCTTTCGTACAATGCCATTGAACACTGACTTGCCTTCGCAATCCACCACTTGAACCCAACCTTGACCCCTAGTCACATAGATCACACTGTTCGCGTTGATGTTCCAGTGTGGTGCATATATAGCATTCTGTATCAACAAATTTAGTTCAATTCAGATCAATTTAACAAGCATAAACTTAGAAATCATACAGTTAAGCTACATGTTTAATGTTTTAACTAATAATTGATAAAGGAGGTAGCCTTTTAAGTGAGAGTAAGAAAATGCATTTCAATTTGTTGTAACACATTCTGTCACTATCAGTCAAGGTTTCAAATTTGGTCCAAAACCGAAATCAGGGCCGCGACGTGTTAGTTTTGACGATCGCCAAAACCGTATAATTGTGATTGTAATTCCAGCCGCATAGACTGTATTTTCTCTCAATATCCACGACTCAACGAAACCCCAATCACAATCACAATTTAAAACCTTACTATCAATACTATTAAGTATTAACTATATTGTCACGTCAGTTAAAGTTTCACGTAATGTTTAAAAGATAGAATAAGTAGCAAATAATAATAATGTAAAGGACAGGATATAATAATATAGCAAAATAAGATAAGTACATATCTTTATCCTAACTAAATTATGAGTAACAACCAATATTAAGTCGGTGTCAAAATAAAAGATTTACGTACCTTGTAGAGGTTAACCCATTCAGCACTGAGTTGGAGCCATTTGAGGAGTGGGAGGGTCAAGCTGTTAACAGTGCTTATGCGACCAGCTGTTGGGTTGAAGAAGTCAGCACGTGAAGGGTTAGCAATGTTCTCATGAAGCTTCAGAGTGCACACATCTTCCTGCAGGGTGTTACTTTCTGCAGACCCATTGTGTTCTTCTCTTCCTCTTTCTTGTTGCTCCTCTTCTTCTTCTTCCTCTTCCCCTTGTCCTTGTCTTCTTCTTCTTCCCCTCTCACTCGGTTCCCGAGTTCTTGTGGTTTCTTTCTTCTCTACCACCTCTTCTCCTTCTCCTTCTCCTCCTTCTTTGCGCTCTCGAGTTTTGGTTTCTTTCTTCTCTACTACCTCTTCTTTTCCTCTCCTCCTTCTTTGCGTCTTCTCTCTCTTCTCCATTCACGGCGTTCACGAGTCCTAGGTTGGTGCTCTTCTTCTTCTCCTCCTCCTCTCTTTCGTCCATGTTCATGCTCCTCTTCCTCTTCTCCTTCCTCTCGTTCCAAGGGTGGAATGATAATGCTAAGACCTCTTTTCACCTCTATGATTTGGTCCTTCTGGCCATGTAGACACTGAATCTTCTTTGCTAAACCCTCATTGGCGTTCAAAACTTCTGCTAAGAACTTTGGATCGAACCCACTGAATACGTTGTAATTACCTTCCTCCTCCTGCTGCCCCCTCCTACTCTTTTTCTGGGTTTCTGGGTGCTCTTCTCTCGGCTTCCCAGCAAGATAAAATCTCTGCAATATATTAATAAGCAAAATGATGATCAAAATTGTTAAACGAATTAACGACTCTTAAATCTTTACAAACCATGATAACTATCGAACTATTTAATAGTAAGGTTTTAAAATTGGATCCGAAATCACAACTGAGACCGTCACGTTACGACCATAATTGCGATCACATTGACCATATTTTCTCACAATTATCTATAATATAATAACCAAAAAAATGTCACATTTTATCATAATTATCCTCAATAAAGGAAAAAAAATACATTATATAATCGTAATCACAATTTAAAACTTCAGTTAAAAGTAGTTGAATTTGCTTACTCGGGGGATTTGATCGAGCTGGTTTTCCAAGTTGGTGGTGTCAAGGAGAGTGATGACAACAAGCGGGGTATTACCGTAATTGTAGGTCCAGTAAGGGATACCAGTGGGAATTGCGACTATGTGACCCTGCTTCAGGTAACGAACCTTCTGGTGGCGGTCTTGCAGCTGACCAGGCCCTTGTCTCTGTGGCTCTTCATAAGTTTCAGGACAACCAGGAATTGCAACTCCCAACACTCCCCTTCCTGTGATACATAGATGGAGTTCACCAACAAATCAAGTCACGATATGTCAAACTTTTTTTGGAGTTCAATTAGATTTGAGGATCCGATATTATTGAATAAGATAAATTGTTAGTAGTGATGAGACTCATTCGTTCATTAACAGTCATAAGAGTCAATAAGTATCATAATTATGTAATTATGTAGGATGAGGATTTGCTGTCTTATTTTGGTGTACCAAACCTGTCCTCACCAGTCATATCTTACCATATTTGAATTTTTTTAGTTTTAAAAAGTTAAAATATATAACAAAATATGATTGGTGGGAATAAGGTGTGGTACACCAAAATGGGATAACGGATCTTCATCCAATCATGTATGACTAAAAATATCTTAATCTAGGATTTCAATTAATTATACATAAATAAGGTATACATCTATATATCTATATATATAATTATATAGAGCAATGACAAATTGAGAAGAAATGGATATATTATAAAAGTGCAAGAAGGTGGTGGTGACCTTGGACTATGAAATGGAGTTGGGGATAAGGAACGTAGGATGGCAAGTGAAGGCCATTAGCGTTGATGGTGCGCCTGAGAATAGCCACACCAGCACAACGCAGCTCAGGGTGATTAGAGTTCCATGTCTCAGTCACACCAGCTTCGGACTCGATGCGGTTATCAGGTTCCAAAGCATTGATGCTATCGAGTTGGCACTTATTGAACTGGCTAGCTGAGCTGCATGCACACGTGAAGATCAAGAGCAGAAAGCAAAGGGATAGAGAAGAAGGGTTGGCCATTGAAGTGGGTGAGATAAGGATCGATGTTGCTACTTTGCTACGTGGTGATTTATAGGGTAGAGAGAGATGGGTGAATGAGGGACACGTCATTGAAGGTGAGATGCTGAGGTGTAGACATATTCTTCACCATGCATGCCTATCAAACGTTGATTTCTTACACCTCATAAAGTTTATTGGCACGTCCATAATGATCCAAGAATGAAGTTGTATATATGTCTGTCTTCATCAGCGAATTCTCTGCGTCTCTTTCCCTCCTAATGAGTTTGATCATATCTACTGGCTAATTTATATTTTGAAGGCAAGAAAACATTTGCAATGTCACCAGTTCCATTTCTGATAATTTTAGTACAATTTTACTATTTATAACACAAGATGTAAATACTTTACATTGTAAATTACAGAACCATATCCACGTGAGCAGTCCAATACGGGGCCAAACTCGTGGTTAGAACATTGAAAAGCTTATATTAAAAAATGATGTTTATACATTAAAAATTAAAAAATATATATATGGTTTTTAATAAAAGCTTTCTAAACATGCATGGATTGTCGTTAACTAATAACATATATAAGAGCATTAGTTAGCATTATCCTAATTTTATAATTGTCCTCGTTAATCATGCAAATAATTATTTATAATGTCTCATTATGCCTACTGTAATTACTAATTTGCTATTCATCATCATGCCATATATCGGGTAAAAACCTTTAGATATATGCATCTTCTTCCTTACAATATATAATATAATCGAAGATATAATACTAATTCTAATAAATTTTATCTGGGTTCTCTTGTTGCTTGCAAGGTTTTAAATTGTGGTCGTGTTTTTGGTTGCGTTGTTTTACGGATATTGCGGAAAAATGCGCCGATGCGACTATAACTACGGTTGTAATACGGTTTCGACAACTGCCAAAACCAACACGTCGCGGCCCAGATTTCGGTTTTGGACCCATATTTGAAGCCTTAGTTGTTCGTTCTTGATATTTTTCTGCTATGTTGTCATATAGGTGATAGGTGACAGATGATATGTTAATGGGTTCGGATACCATTTGTACTCTTTTAGTATACTTCATTTTGACTTTGAAAAAAATTGGCTGTTTGAACTTTTCATTACTTACACATACAATGTACAACTCTCTATATGTTCTTTTTTATAATCAATATTTTTTTATATTATTAAAGTGGATACAAGAGATATATATTCCAACTCATAAACATTGTACATCATGTATAAAGTTTGTACATGAATGTAAGTTTGTATGCTAAACACATCAGCAACGGCAGTATGCACTCAATAAAAGTAACTGAGACCGGCACGTAAGAGAAAATCGACAGATGTTGTGTACTTGTGTAGTCATTCTTCCAACTGCGCATGGCTACAAAATCTTATTTACTTAACAGTAATTCTTGGGTAAATTTATAAAATAGTTGATGATTAATATAATAAATAATTGATATTTAATTATCACAATTTATCCTAATTAATAATATGGTCACTGAACTTGGATATAGGTTTATGAATTTCTCGTTACATACACCTCGCTCTGTTAGAGCAGGTGGCTTTGAGATATAGAGAGGTCCATTTGTATACACAGACAACCACGGGCAGCAAATTATGTTTAGGCCCCAACAAAGATCAAGTTCAATAATTGAAGGCACAGATGGCTAGTGAGTTTGATATAACGGATTTGAGACCCGCAAACAAGATTTTATGGATGTAAATTCACCGAGACAGAAAAGATAGGAAGATTTGGCTTTCTCAAAAGAATTATCTAAGGAAAGTCTTGTGGCGCTTCAACATGTAAGATTTTAAGTCAATGTCTACCCCACTTCCTATCAGTTATAAATTATCCTCAGATATGAGCCCTAACAGTGAAGCGGAGAGGATGGAAATGTCTCGAGTACCGTATGCATCGGCAGTGGGAAGCCTTATGTATGCCATGATATATACAAGACCAGACATTGCGTAAATAGTGGGAGCTGTTAGTCGACTTATGGCAGATCCTGATAGAGAGCATTGGAATGTTGTCAAGAGGATCTTTAGATACATCAAAGGAACCTTGGGTGTTGCATTATGTTTCGGAGGATCAGAATTCATTGTCAGGGGTTATGTCGACTCAGATTTTGCGGGTGATATTGACAAGAGAAAATCTACTACAGGCTATGTGTTCACATTTGCTGGAGGAGCGTTAAGCTGGTTATCAAAATTACAGACTGTTGTAGCCTTGTCTACTACAGAAGCTGAGTACATGGCAGCTACGTAAGCTTGCAAGGAAGCTATTTGGATACAAAGGTTAATGGAAGAACTCGAGCACAAGCAGCAACAAATTATTGTGTATTGTGACAGTCAGAGTGCCTTGCACATTGTAAGGAATCCAGCCTTTCATTCCCGGACAAAGCACATAGGTGTTCAATATCACTTCGTTCGAGAAGTAGTAGAGGAAGGGAGTGTGGATATGCAGAAGATCCACACCAAAGACAACCTAGCAGATGTTATGACAAAGTCAGTCAATGCTGACATGTTTACATGGTGCCGATCCTCCTATGGCCTATCAGAAACGTAAGCAACAGGAAGTTGGCAAGGTAGAGAGATTTTGAAAGCTCACCAAAAGTGACTTTAAGTGGGAGATTGTGAACCCGTGAAGCCACCTTTTGTGGCATGAAAGTCAATAAAAATTACTGCAAGTTGGAGAGTGAAATTGGTTGGAAGTTCAAGCATAAATGCAATGCTTGCAAACTCCTCTATAAATAGAGGCCTCACTTCTCCATTTTTTGCATCCCACGGCAACAATCCAAGCCAAGAGAGTGAGAGAGAAAAAATTCAGAGAGAGAGAGATAGTTTCTCCTGTGAGGTTTTTCCTTGTGCGTATTCTCCTATATTCAAGAGAGGGTGTTATTGTTCTCTCCTTGTATTTAGAGAGAGGTGTTGTAATTTCTTCCACTTAGTGAAAATCCTTTACTATTGCCCCATGGATTTTCCCTTATTTGTTGAGGGTTTTCCACGTAAATATTGTGTGTTCAGTTCCTCTTTTCTCATCTCTTATTTTAGCTGCGTGATATTATTCTGTCACTCTGGTACCTACGAGTGGTATCAGAACCGATGGTGTCAGCTTGGGCGAGTATTGGAACAGCTGTTGGGGATCTAAGTCAAAAAATGATCATTGTGTCGAAAGTCTTTCTGGCTGTGGTGATCAGGCGGCATGTCCCGTTAGTCGACGGTACAAGTATAAAACAGGCTAAAATACTCAAAGGCTTCCGCTAGAGGGGAAGATGAACCATGGTCCTTTGTTTGAGGGGAGGATTGTTGAGGAGCAACCAAAGTCCCACATCCCCTAAACAAGGGGAGGAATGCGAGTTTTTGAGTATGGAAGTTGTCTCCATCAGAATGAGGCCTTTTGGGTAATGTCCAAAAGCAAATCCATGAGGGTATAAGCCCAAAGTGGACAATATCGTACCAATGTGGAGACATATGGGACCCCTCGGTAACCTAACATGCAAGTTATGGAGAAGATAAAAAAGTGGGATCTAATGAAGATGACAAAAGGTATATTTTATTTTATTACTTGAAAAATCTGATAAAAATGAGGTGATAACTAATTAACTTATGTAACAATTAACAAACTAATTGTTGAATAACACAACAAACTGATAACATAATTAGCTGATATACTGCAGGAGATAAGATAAACATAAGACTAAGTCAGCACTACTCCTATAGGACCATGGCTGAAACCTGAACGACTCTTTCTTGATAAATTAATTCTTTTGATTTGCATACTTCGATTTCTTTGCAGACGATGACAAGGGTCCAAAGAAAATACTTCAGAGCACAAGCAAATTACTTAGTTGACTGCTATTACTAAGTACCATAACATGACCCGAATCACAAGCATATACGAGTATATATTATAGTAATGGAAAATGATAACGAGTGCCCTTAGGCACTCGTTAAGAAAATAAGAAAAGAAAATTTATCTAGGGAATTGATGTATTTAATATTTAAAAAAGAGAAATATACTTAGTTTTCCAATGAAAACTTGCTTTTCTTGATTCCTTAAGGAGTGTCCTAAGGGCACTCGTTAGCATGATCCTATAATAATTAATAACCAATATGGGTTACTTCATTATTTAGCAAGTTCTTATTTAATTGCCAATAAATGAATACAAATCATTACTTATAGTAAATTTTATTTGTTCCTCGTATCTAACAGTATTATCCAAGAAATGTCAGTGCCATATCTTTGTAACTAAATATTCCTGTTTTGTCGAAGAAAAAACAATTTGTTTTTTATCACTAAAATCTTCATATGACAAATTGTCAAGAAAATGGCATTTTTATTTTTGAAGTGTGGAAGTTTCTACACCAGCTTTATTCATATATGTTGGAACCTCGAAGTGATCTTAATTCTTTAAGTTAATTCCCTAAAAAAATATATATATATATTTAAGTTAATTACTTCGACTTTCGTTTTTTTTTTTTTAACCATACTTCGACTTTCGTTAGCAAAAGATAAAAACCTAATTTCAATTTTTTTTTTTGGGTGTAATCCCCTAGCTCAACCTTACCTATCCTTCCGAATTGATATCAACAATCAAGTATCATTTTTTTTTTTTTTTGTACTTATCAAATATCAAGTATCAATTTTATTATTATTATTATTTTTTACAGATATCAAGTATCAATTATAGTCCTTGTACATCATACGTTTTACATATTAGGTAAACGTTAACTTAATACGTTTTATAGTATTTAGCATGATAGATAATATGTCTTCAATATAAAAATAATATAAATATCTTTTACGAACTACATAATCTTAATTTCAAATTACAGAAACAATTTATAACATTAAATACTAAAATTGGTTATTGTGTAATTGAATGAATAAATAATTTGAAAAAATCTTTAATTAATATACTAAAATATTTACAAAATGAGAAATGATGAATCGTACAAATAGTTTGTTGTGAACGACGTAAAAAATGAAACAAATGGTCTGTGGTCTGTTATTTTAATTTTTGAATTTTAAAATTATTTATTCAACTAAAACCTAGTGATTCGGATAAGTATTATCAAATCTGATCAGATACCAACATCTTAATTGAAACAGAAGTTTGTTAAACAAATAGATAGAATCTTTATAATCGATAAAGTTGGTTAATTAAGTGTGGATAGAAACCTAAGGTAACTGCGCCAGTTTACTAATATATATCATAGTATTGTTTATATTCTTGTTCGTCTATTTCATTCGATCTGAAATAGAGAGTTGTTTACATTATTCTTCACTAATGGCCGGAGCTTACATCGCAAATGGCTCCAAGGGAAAAGAATATCCTGGCAAACTCACTTTCAGGGTGTTTATCACTTGCCTCATTGCAGCATTCGGAGGCTTAATCTTTGGTTATGATCTTGGGATTTCAGGTACATTTTAATATTGTTTTCATTTAAAACTAATATTCAGTTTGATATTTGTTATGAATAAATACATGCAGGTGGAGTTACCTCAATGGATCCTTTCTTGAAGAAATTCTTCCCAGACGTATATGAGAAGGAGCATAACATTAAATCTTCTCAAAACCAATATTGCAAATTCGACAGCCAGGTTCTAACATTGTTTACTTCCTCTCTGTATCTGGCTGCTCTCGTGGCATCAATTGGGGCATCCACCATAACTCGAGTCTTTGGGAGGCGTCTTACCATGATTTCTGGTGGTGTACTTTTTCTCGCTGGTGCTGCCTTGAATGGCTTTGCTCAGAAAGTATGGATGCTTATTGTTGGCCGCATGTTACTTGGTTTTGGAATTGGATGTGCCAATCAGGTAATATAATATAATAATAATAATTATTTTATACTATTTATTTGGTATAATATATATAACCTATCACCAACATGGTGTGACACAGTTGGTAGATAACTGTGCCCCTTAAGCATGTGGTCAGGGGTTCGATTCCTGGCTCATGCGTATCGAAGAACATCTGTTGGGAGAGGTCAACCCCTTAAATGGATCTCAATTCATATGTTTCAATGTGTTACACCTTAATTTTTGTTTCACTTTTGTTACACAGTCTGTGCCTATCTATGTGTCCGAGGTAGCTCCCTACAAATATAGAGGAGCTCTTAACATGATGTTCCAATTCGCAATCACTATAGGCATCTTTGTGGCGAATATCCTCAACTATGTTTTTTCCAAAATGGAGAATGGGGAAGGGTGGCGCTACAGCTTGGGTTTTGCGGCAGTCCCTGCAATAATGATCATTATAGGTACATTCTTTCTTCCTGACTCGCCAAGCTCCTTGATTGAACGTGGTCAAGAAGACAAAGCCAAGAAAGAGTTGGTCAAAATTCGTGGAACTTCTGACATTGATGAGGAGTTTAAAGATCTTGTTGCAGCTAGTGAAGCCTCACGCCTTGTCAAACACCCTTGGGCCTCTTTGTTTACGAGGCAATACAGGCCTCAACTCACATTTGCCATAGCTATTCCCTTCTTCCAACAACTCACTGGCATGAATGTGATAACATTTTATGCTCCCGTTTTGTTTAAGACTATTGGTTTTGGTGCCACGGCTTCCCTCATGTCTGCCATGATTACCGGAGGTTGCAACGCAATTGCCACCCTTGTTTCCATTTCCTTGGTTGATAAGGTTGGGAGACGTAAGCTTTTCCTAGAAGGTGGCGTACAAATGTTTATTTGTCAGGTACATTAATTTATAACATCTTTTTATTTTAGTTTTTTCCAAGTTTTTAAATTGTGGTTATGTTTAACGTAATTGTCGCAATTATGGGAAAATATGGTCGATGCAGCCACAATTGAGGTCGCGTTTCGGTTTCGGAGACCTCCAGATCGCGATCGCAGACCTTTATTTACAACCTTGATTTTTTCATTTAAAAAATTAATTAATATTTGATTTAGTGTGCAGTTTCTTACTAAATGCAATTTTATTTGGGGGCATGCATGCAGATTGTGATAACCATAGAGATTGCTAGTAAATTTGGAGTAGATGGAAATCCTGGTATGTTGCCCAAGTCATATGCTGGACTTGTTGTGGCATTTATCTGCATATATGTGGCTGGATTTGCATGGTCTTGGGGTCCTCTAGGGTGGCTGGTACCCAGTGAGATTTTCCCACTTGAAGTACGATCGGCTGCTCAAAGTATCAATGTCTCAGTCAACATGATCTTCACATTTGCCATTGCTCAGATCTTCACCTCCATGCTATGCCACATGAAGTTTGGATTGTTTATCTTCTTTGCATGTTTTGTGGTTGTGATGAGCGGCTTTATTTATAAGTTTCTACCTGAGACTAAAGGGGTTCCAATAGAAGAAATGGCGATCGTGTGGCAGAATCATTCATATTGGAAGAAATTTGTTAAGAGCGCTGATGAGAAAGAAAATAAGCAAGATCCTGAATCCTAGTTTTGTGGGGTTCTTAATTTCATTCTTGTTATTCGTAGGACCACTTTTTCCTTGTTTAATTTTATGCTTAATTCTCCGGATTAGTTTTTGTGTTGGCACTTATTTGAACAGTTTAGACTTTAATAATTTTCATAAGTAGATGTCGGTGTAATTTTTTTTTTTTTGATATTATAATCATAATTAATTTTTTGCCATAATTTTTTCATACGTTTTCTATGTGAGGGATAACTTTATTTTATTTTATTTTTTTGAATTTATCGATTCAGTTATTGAGAGGATTTGTTCAGGCTGACGACGTACCATGATTCTTTTCTTAGGGTAAATATTTCCCACCTAGATTGGATACTTATGTAATTGTATTGGTTACTTTAGTATCATCCTATGCCACATTTAATTCTCACTTACTTACCTTTATTTTTTACTAAATCACACACTTTATAGTTTTATATGGCCTTTTAAATGGCTCAACCATTTTTCGAAATTTAATTATTGTAACTTATTTTGTCAAAAAAAAATTATTGTAACTTATTATAATCTCACTCAATAATTTTAAAAGTGTTTGAATTTTTTTAAGAAACTATCTTAGTTTATACCTATTGTATATATAGTTCACATTTTTTATTATTCTAAAAAGTTTCATTCATTCAGTCAAAAAAAAAAAAAGTTTCATTCATATCTTTACATTGTTAATTATTGTAATGTGCCTTTCATATGAGAAAAAATAATAATTATCATAATGCACCTTCGCATAACAAAGAATTATTGGTTTTTTTTTTTTTTTTGACTGGAATTATTAGTATTTGTTAAATGAACATGATATAAAAATTAACTAATAAATGAATATCTATAATGTCGTACATTAATTGTTCTTTCGGAGAGTCAACTTACGACCCACATATTTTCCTTATATAAAACTAACTAAACAATTGTGAGTCAAGGACTGTGAATTCTAATTCTGAATTCCATTCGTACTAATGATTTTTTTTGTTAATTTTTACTCAAAGCAATTACCTTTATTCAATGTGATCTTTGCACATTGAAAATTTATTTTAATTTTATTTTAACAATTTTTTAACACGGAGCTGATAAACAAAAGTTGTTACCGGAATTTGAATGAAGTAGAATATTCTTTTCGTTCTGAAAGAATGACAATGAAAAAGAGAAAATAAATAAGAAACACCAAGTCACCAACCTTGAACAGTGAACATACGCAATTGACAAAATCAAATTATTGCAATGAAATTTCCCTTCTTTATTTATGCTCTTGCCGCGAATGTTTTATGACTCAGGATAGTAAGAAAGGGTACACATTACACATTACATTTGATTTTACATTTACCAAAAGGCATCGAAGCCTTTGTTATCTTATTGATTATTATCACCATTATTTTCAGACAAAAGTGTGAGTAACATACATGTCACACATGCAAAATGATGCCTCTAGTGTTTTCTAAGCCACAGATCTCATTCTGGACTCACGAGGTGGAACCAGATACTTGAAGGGGTTGTTTGTCTTGAGCTGACTGGCCTGTTCCCTAGGCAAGTTGTATGCATTTGCAACCACATCCACCGGCATCGCCCTTATCGTGGAGGTTAACCCTGCTAGGGCAGCAATCTGGGGTATGTCATTAGTCTTGAATGCTACATACGAGAAATTGTCGCTAAGGGACTTTGCTGCCAAAACAAAGTCTTGTGGCACTGTTAGCACCTGATTCTCATTCAGCTCCCCGTCGAACACGGCTTTGCCAGTGCAATTCACAACTTGTAACCATGCCCGTCCACTCAATACGTATATTATGCTGTGGGCATTGATGTTGTAGTGAGGTACGAACATAGCATTCTGCACCAACAATTAATTAAGTTATAATCAGAACCCTTTACACTATCTTCAATCTTAGGTAAGTATAAAGCAAAGAAACACAGTTTCCTGATTAAGAAATTAAGAAAGAAACTTTTCATTGGAAATGGATGTGTTTGATATATTTAAAGGAGTGATATATACTTAATTTTCTAATGAAAAATTTCTTTGATTTTCTTGGATTCCTAAAGCAGCATGCCCCTTAAAATAAAATAGGTATAGAGATTAAGTGTAAAATTTTTCTCTTTTTAATAAAATAGGTATAGAGATGGAGTGTAACAAATAAGTGTGAAAACAACAAAAACTTTTAAGTTAGAGAAAAGAGAAAAACACCCAAAGGAGTTGGTCTAGTGGAAATGTGTTAGGTTTTTAATGTGCAGAGTGTGTACAGAGATAATCTCCAAAAGTGGAGGTCTCACTCAAATCCTTGTAAAAAAATAAATTCATATGGGAGAGACAATACCCATGTCGTTCGCGGCTCCGGAGTGGTAGCTAAAATGTACTTAAAAAAGAAGAGAAAAAGAAGTACGTACTTTGTAGAGAGATCCATGCTCTGCACCGAGTCCAAGCCACCGGAGGATTGGGAGGTCCAAGCTGGTGAGGGTCTTCATCCTACCAGCTTGAGGGATGTAGATGTCAGGTGATGTAGATTGACCAATGTTGTGGCGAAGTCTCATGGTGCAAACAGTTTCCTCAAGGTCATTTCTTCTACCTCCACGGTGGGAGCGGCGGCGGCCATGGCTTCTCGGCCTTTCCTGCTGGCCCTGTTGCTCCTCCTCTTCTTCCTCCTCCTCCTGCTGTTGCTGGCACTTGGTGGGAGGGCTTATGACTCTGAGACCTCCTTTCACTTTCACAATGCCTCCCTCCCTATAGTCTTTCTCACCCTTTAGTCTACTCACTATCTCCCTGTCCACGTTGAAGGCATCTTCTAGGAATTCATCGTTGAAGCCGCTCAAAACGTTGCCGCCTTCGTTTTGTTCTTCTTCTTGTTGCTGGCCTCGGCGAGGACCTTGCTCTTGCTCTTGATATTGTAGAAACTCTTGCTCTTGGTTCCCAGAAAGATAGAATCTCTGTCAAGTATTGTCAAAAACAAATAATCAATCACTTGCCAATAGCTGTTATGAACTCTAGCTATTTGTTTTTTCTATAAAAACGTGTTACTATTTACTATAAGCCAAAGAGCTAGGTGATTTGCACATCATATTATTAATATCATCCATTATATCTTTTATAGAAAGGATAATGGATGAATTAATAATATGATGTGCAAATCACCTAGCTCTTGGCTTATAGTAAATAGTAACACGTTTTATAGAAAAAACAAATAGCTAGAGTTCATAACAGCTATTGGCAAGTGATTGATTATTTGTTTTTGACAATACTTGACAGAGATTCTATCTTTCTGGGAACCAAGAGCAAGAGTTTCTACAATATCAAGAGCAAGAGCAAGGTCCTCGCCGAGGCCAGCAACAAGAAGAAGAACAAAACGAAGGCGGCAACGTTTTGAGCGGCTTCAACGATGAATTCCTAGAAGATGCCTTCAACGTGGACAGGGAGATAGTGAGTAGACTAAAGGGTGAGAAAGACTATAGGGAGGGAGGCATTGTGAAAGTGAAAGGAGGTCTCAGAGTCATAAGCCCTCCCACCAAGTGCCAGCAACAGCAGGAGGAGGAGGAAGAAGAGGAGGAGCAACAGGGCCAGCAGGAAAGGCCGAGAAGCCATGGCCGCCGCCGCTCCCACCGTGGAGGTAGAAGAAATGGCCTTGAGGAAACTGTTTGCACCATGAGACTTCGCCACAACATTGGTCAATCTACATCACCTGACATCTACATCCCTCAAGCTGGTAGGATGAAGACCCTCACCAGCTTGGACCTCCCAATCCTCCGGTGGCTTGGACTCGGTGCAGAGCATGGATCTCTCTACAAAGTACGTACTTCTTTTTCTCTTCTTTTTTAAGTACATTTTAGCTACCACTCCGGAGCCGCGAACGACATGGTATGTCTCTCCCTAATGAATTTATTTTTTTACAAGGATTGAGTGAGACTCCACTTTTGGAGATTATCTCTGTACACATCTGCACATTAAAAACCTAAACATGCTTCCACTAGACCAACTCCTTTAAGTGTTTTTCTCTTTTCTTAACTTAAAGTTTTTGTTGTTTTCACACTTATTTGTTACACTCCATCTCTATACCTATTTTATTAAAAAGAGAGTTTTTACACTTAATCTCTATACCTATTTTATTTTAAGGGGCATGCTGCTTTAGGAATCCAAGAAAATCAAAGAAATTTTTCATTAGAAAATTAACTATATATCATTCCTTTAAATATATCAAACACATCCATTTCCAATGAAAAGTTTCTTTCTTAATTTCTTAATCAGGAACTGTGTTTCTTTGCTTTATACTTACCTAAGATTGAAGATAGTGTAAAGGGTTCTGATTATAACTTAATTAATTGTTGGTGCAGAATGCTATGTTCGTACCTCACTACAACATCAATGCCCACAGCATAATATACGTATTGAGTGGACGGGCATGGTTACAAGTTGTGAATTGCACTGGCAAAGCCGTGTTCGACGGGGAGCTGAATGAGAATCAGGTGCTAACAGTGCCACAAGACTTTGTTTTGGCAGCAAAGTCCCTTAGCGACAATTTCTCGTATGTAGCATTCAAGACTAATGACATACCCCAGATTGCTGCCCTAGCAGGCTTAACCTCCACGATAAGGGCGATGCCGGTGGATGTGGTTGCAAATGCATACAACTTGCCTAGGGAACAGGCCAGTCAGCTCAAGACAAACAACCCCTTCAAGTATCTGGTTCCACCTCGTGAGTCCAGAATGAGATCTGTGGCTTAGAAAACACTAGAGGCATCATTTTGCATGTGTGACATGTATGTTACTCACACTTTTGTCTGAAAATAATGGTGATAATAATCAATAAGATAACAAAGGCTTCGATGCCTTTTGGTAAATGTAAAATCAAATGTAATGTGTAATGTGTACCCTTTCTTACTATCCTGAGTCATAAAACATTCGCGGCAAGAGCATAAATAAAGAAGGGAAATTTCATTGCAATAATTTGATTTTGTCAATTGCGTATGTTCACTGTTCAAGGTTGGTGACTTGGTGTTTCTTATTTATTTTCTCTTTTTCATTGTCATTCTTTCAGAACGAAAAGAATATTCTACTTCATTCAAATTCCGGTAACAACTTTTGTTTATCAGCTCCGTGTTAAAAAATTGTTAAAAATAAAATTAAAATAAATTTTCAATGTGCAAAGATCACATTGAATAAAGGTAATTGCTTTGAGTAAAAATTAACAAAAAAAATCATTAGTACGAATGGAATTCAGAATTAGAATTCACAGTCCTTGACTCACAATTGTTTAGTTAGTTTTATATAAGGAAAATATGTGGGTCGTAAGTTGACTCTCCGAAAGAACAATTAATGTACGACATTATAGATATTCATTTATTAGTTAATTTTTATATCATGTTCATTTAACAAATACTAATAATTCCAGTCAAAAAAAAAAAAAAAACCAATAATTCTTTGTTATGCGAAGGTGCATTATGATAATTATTATTTTTTCTCATATGAAAGGCACATTACAATAATTAACAATGTAAAGATATGAATGAAACTTTTTTTTTTTTTGACTGAATGAATGAAACTTTTTAGAATAATAAAAAATGTGAACTATATATACAATAGGTATAAACTAAGATAGTTTCTTAAAAAAATTCAAACACTTTTAAAATTATTGAGTGAGATTATAATAAGTTACAATAATTTTTTTTTGACAAAATAAGTTACAATAATTAAATTTCGAAAAATGGTTGAGCCATTTAAAAGGCCATATAAAACTATAAAGTGTGTGATTTAGTAAAAAATAAAGGTAAGTAAGTGAGAATTAAATGTGGCATAGGATGATACTAAAGTAACCAATACAATTACATAAGTATCCAATCTAGGTGGGAAATATTTACCCTAAGAAAAGAATCATGGTACGTCGTCAGCCTGAACAAATCCTCTCAATAACTGAATCGATAAATTCAAAAAAATAAAATAAAATAAAGTTATCCCTCACATAGAAAACGTATGAAAAAATTATGGCAAAAAATTAATTATGATTATAATATCAAAAAAAAAAAAATTACACCGACATCTACTTATGAAAATTATTAAAGTCTAAACTGTTCAAATAAGTGCCAACACAAAAACTAATCCGGAGAATTAAGCATAAAATTAAACAAGGAAAAAGTGGTCCTACGAATAACAAGAATGAAATTAAGAACCCCACAAAACTAGGATTCAGGATCTTGCTTATTTTCTTTCTCATCAGCGCTCTTAACAAATTTCTTCCAATATGAATGATTCTGCCACACGATCGCCATTTCTTCTATTGGAACCCCTTTAGTCTCAGGTAGAAACTTATAAATAAAGCCGCTCATCACAACCACAAAACATGCAAAGAAGATAAACAATCCAAACTTCATGTGGCATAGCATGGAGGTGAAGATCTGAGCAATGGCAAATGTGAAGATCATGTTGACTGAGACATTGATACTTTGAGCAGCCGATCGTACTTCAAGTGGGAAAATCTCACTGGGTACCAGCCACCCTAGAGGACCCCAAGACCATGCAAATCCAGCCACATATATGCAGATAAATGCCACAACAAGTCCAGCATATGACTTGGGCAACATACCAGGATTTCCATCTACTCCAAATTTACTAGCAATCTCTATGGTTATCACAATCTGCATGCATGCCCCCAAATAAAATTGCATTTAGTAAGAAACTGCACACTAAATCAAATATTAATTAATTTTTTAAATGAAAAAATCAAGGTTGTAAATAAAGGTCTGCGATCGCGATCTGGAGGTCTCCGAAACCGAAACGCGACCTCAATTGTGGCTGCATCGACCATATTTTCCCATAATTGCGACAATTACGTTAAACATAACCACAATTTAAAAACTTGGAAAAAACTAAAATAAAAAGATGTTATAAATTAATGTACCTGACAAATAAACATTTGTACGCCACCTTCTAGGAAAAGCTTACGTCTCCCAACCTTATCAACCAAGGAAATGGAAACAAGGGTGGCAATTGCGTTGCAACCTCCGGTAATCATGGCAGACATGAGGGAAGCCGTGGCACCAAAACCAATAGTCTTAAACAAAACGGGAGCATAAAATGTTATCACATTCATGCCAGTGAGTTGTTGGAAGAAGGGAATAGCTATGGCAAATGTGAGTTGAGGCCTGTATTGCCTCGTAAACAAAGAGGCCCAAGGGTGTTTGACAAGGCGTGAGGCTTCACTAGCTGCAACAAGATCTTTAAACTCCTCATCAATGTCAGAAGTTCCACGAATTTTGACCAACTCTTTCTTGGCTTTGTCTTCTTGACCACGTTCAATCAAGGAGCTTGGCGAGTCAGGAAGAAAGAATGTACCTATAATGATCATTATTGCAGGGACTGCCGCAAAACCCAAGCTGTAGCGCCACCCTTCCCCATTCTCCATTTTGGAAAAAACATAGTTGAGGATATTCGCCACAAAGATGCCTATAGTGATTGCGAATTGGAACATCATGTTAAGAGCTCCTCTATATTTGTAGGGAGCTACCTCGGACACATAGATAGGCACAGACTGTGTAACAAAAGTGAAACAAAAATTAAGGTGTAACACATTGAAACATATGAATTGAGATCCATTTAAGGGGTTGACCTCTCCCAACAGATGTTCTTCGATACGCATGAGCCAGGAATCGAACCCCTGACCACATGCTTAAGGGGCACAGTTATCTACCAACTGTGTCACACCATGTTGGTGATAGGTTATATATATTATACCAAATAAATAGTATAAAATAATTATTATTATTATATTATATTACCTGATTGGCACATCCAATTCCAAAACCAAGTAACATGCGGCCAACAATAAGCATCCATACTTTCTGAGCAAAGCCATTCAAGGCAGCACCAGCGAGAAAAAGTACACCACCAGAAATCATGGTAAGACGCCTCCCAAAGACTCGAGTTATGGTGGATGCCCCAATTGATGCCACGAGAGCAGCCAGATACAGAGAGGAAGTAAACAATGTTAGAACCTGGCTGTCGAATTTGCAATATTGGTTTTGAGAAGATTTAATGTTATGCTCCTTCTCATATACGTCTGGGAAGAATTTCTTCAAGAAAGGATCCATTGAGGTAACTCCACCTGCATGTATTTATTCATAACAAATATCAAACTGAATATTAGTTTTAAATGAAAAACAATATTAAAATGTACCTGAAATCCCAAGATCATAACCAAAGATTAAGCCTCCGAATGCTGCAATGAGGCAAGTGATAAACACCCTGAAAGTGAGTTTGCCAGGATATTCTTTTCCTTTGGAGCCATTTGCGATGTAAGCTCCGGCCATTAGTGAAGAATAATGTAAACAACTCTCTATTTCAGATCGAATGAAATAGACGAACAAGAATATAAACAATACTATGATATATATTAGTAAACTGGCGCAGTTACCTTAGGTTTCTATCCACACTTAATTAACCAACTTTATCGATTATAAAGATTCTATCTATTTGTTTAACAAACTTCTGTTTCAATTAAGATGTTGGTATCTGATCAGATTTGATAATACTTATCCGAATCACTAGGTTTTAGTTGAATAAATAATTTTAAAATTCAAAAATTAAAATAACAGACCACAGACCATTTGTTTCATTTTTTACGTCGTTCACAACAAACTATTTGTACGATTCATCATTTCTCATTTTGTAAATATTTTAGTATATTAATTAAAGATTTTTCAAATTATTTATTCATTCAATTACACAATAACCAATTTTAGTATTTAATGTTATAAATTGTTTCTGTAATTTGAAATTAAGATTATGTAGTTCGTAAAAGATATTTATATTATTTTTATATTGAAGACATATTATCTATCATGCTAAATACTATAAAACGTATTAAGTTAACGTTTACCTAATATGTAAAACGTATGATGTACAAGGACTATAATTGATACTTGATATCTGTAAAAAATAATAATAATAATAAAATTGATACTTGATATTTGATAAGTACAAAAAAAAAAAAAATGATACTTGATTGTTGATATCAATTCGGAAGGATAGGTAAGGTTGAGCTAGGGGATTACACCCAAAAAAAAAATTGAAATTAGGTTTTTATCTTTTGCTAACGAAAGTCGAAGTATGGTTAAAAAAAAAAAAACGAAAGTCGAAGTAATTAACTTAAATATATATATATATTTTTTTAGGGAATTAACTTAAAGAATTAAGATCACTTCGAGGTTCCAACATATATGAATAAAGCTGGTGTAGAAACTTCCACACTTCAAAAATAAAAATGCCATTTTCTTGACAATTTGTCATATGAAGATTTTAGTGATAAAAAACAAATTGTTTTTTCTTCGACAAAACAGGAATATTTAGTTACAAAGATATGGCACTGACATTTCTTGGATAATACTGTTAGATACGAGGAACAAATAAAATTTACTATAAGTAATGATTTGTATTCATTTATTGGCAATTAAATAAGAACTTGCTAAATAATGAAGTAACCCATATTGGTTATTAATTATTATAGGATCATGCTAACGAGTGCCCTTAGGACACTCCTTAAGGAATCAAGAAAAGCAAGTTTTCATTGGAAAACTAAGTATATTTCTCTTTTTTAAATATTAAATACATCAATTCCCTAGATAAATTTTCTTTTCTTATTTTCTTAACGAGTGCCTAGGCACTCGTTATCATTTTCCATTACTATAATATATACTCGTATATGCTTGTGATTCGGGTCATGTTATGGTACTTAGTAATAGCAGTCAACTAAGTAATTTGCTTGTGCTCTGAAGTATTTTCTTTGGACCCTTGTCATCGTCTGCAAAGAAATCGAAGTATGCAAATCAAAAGAATTAATTTATCAAGAAAGAGTCGTTCAGGTTTCAGCCATGGTCCTATAGGAGTAGTGCTGACTTAGTCTTATGTTTATCTTATCTCCTGCAGTATATCAGCTAATTATGTTATCAGTTTGTTGTGTTATTCAACAATTAGTTTGTTAATTGTTACATAAGTTAATTAGTTATCACCTCATTTTTATCAGATTTTTCAAGTAATAAAATAAAATATACCTTTTGTCATCTTCATTAGATCCCACTTTTTTATCTTCTCCATAACTTGCATGTTAGGTTACCGAGGGGTCCCATATGTCTCCACATTGGTACGATATTGTCCACTTTGGGCTTATACCCTCATGGATTTGCTTTTGGACATTACCCAAAAGGCCTCATTCTGATGGAGACAACTTCCATACTCAAAAACTCGCATTCCTCCCCTTGTTTAGGGGATGTGGGACTTTGGTTGCTCCTCAACAATCCTCCCCTCAAACAAAGGACCATGGTTCATCTTCCCCTCTAGCGGAAGCCTTTGAGTATTTTAGCCTGTTTTATACTTGTACCGTCGACTAACGGGACATGCCGCCTGATCACCACAGCCAGAAAGACTTTCGACACAATGATCATTTT
Organism: Echinosophora koreensis; assembly: GCA_035048595.1. Taxonomy (NCBI): domain Eukaryota; kingdom Viridiplantae; phylum Streptophyta; class Magnoliopsida; order Fabales; family Fabaceae; genus Echinosophora; species Echinosophora koreensis. The sequence continues at coordinate 29,148 of JAPCYP010000325.1, read as the reverse complement.
TTGACTTAGATCCCCAACAGCTGTTCCAATACTCGCCCAAGCTGACACCATCGGTTCTGATACCACTCGTAGGTACCAGAGTGACAGAATAATATCACGCAGCTAAAATAAGAGATGAGAAAAGAGGAACTGAACACACAATATTTACGTGGAAAACCCTCAACAAATAAGGGAAAATCCATGGGGCAATAGTAAAGGATTTTCACTAAGTGGAAGAAATTACAACACCTCTCTCTAAATACAAGGAGAGAACAATAACACCCTCTCTTGAATATAGGAGAATACGCACAAGGAAAAACCTCACAGGAGAAACTATCTCTCTCTCTCTGAATTTTTTCTCTCTCACTCTCTTGGCTTGGATTGTTGCCGTGGGATGCAAAAAATGGAGAAGTGAGGCCTCTATTTATAGAGGAGTTTGCAAGCATTGCATTTATGCTTGAACTTCCAACCAATTTCACTCTCCAACTTGCAGTAATTTTTATTGACTTTCATGCCACAAAAGGTGGCTTCACGGGTTCACAATCTCCCACTTAAAGTCACTTTTGGTGAGCTTTCAAAATCTCTCTACCTTGCCAACTTCCTGTTGCTTACGTTTCTGATAGGCCATAGGAGGATCGGCACCATGTAAACATGTCAGCATTGACTGACTTTGTCATAACATCTGCTAGGTTGTCTTTGGTGTGGATCTTCTGCATATCCACACTCCCTTCCTCTACTACTTCTCGAACGAAGTGATATTGAACACCTATGTGCTTTGTCCGGGAATGAAAGGCTGGATTCCTTACAATGTGCAAGGCACTCTGACTGTCACAATACACAATAATTTGTTGCTGCTTGTGCTCGAGTTCTTCCATTAACCTTTGTATCCAAATAGCTTCCTTGCAAGCTTACGTAGCTGCCATGTACTCAGCTTCTGTAGTAGACAAGGCTACAACAGTCTGTAATTTTGATAACCAGCTTAACGCTCCTCCAGCAAATGTGAACACATAGCCTGTAGTAGATTTTCTCTTGTCAATATCACCCGCAAAATCTGAGTCGACATAACCCCTGACAATGAATTCTGATCCTCCGAAACATAATGCAACACCCAAGGTTCCTTTGATGTATCTAAAGATCCTCTTGACAACATTCCAATGCTCTCTATCAGGATCTGCCATAAGTCGACTAACAGCTCCCACTATTTACGCAATGTCTGGTCTTGTATATATCATGGCATACATAAGGCTTCCCACTGCCGATGCATACGGTACTCGAGACATTTCCATCCTCTCCGCTTCACTGTTAGGGCTCATATCTGAGGATAATTTATAACTGATAGGAAGTGGGGTAGACATTGACTTAAAATCTTACATGTTGAAGCGCCACAAGACTTTCCTTAGATAATTCTTTTGAGAAAGCCAAATCTTCCTATCTTTTCTGTCTCGGTGAATTTACATCCATAAAATCTTGTTTGCGGGTCTCAAATCCGTTATATCAAACTCACTAGCCATCTGTGCCTTCAATTATTGAACTTGATCTTTGTTGGGGCCTAAACATAATTTGCTGCCCGTGGTTGTCTGTGTATACAAATGGACCTCTCTATATCTCAAAGCCACCTGCTCTAACAGAGCGAGGTGTATGTAACGAGAAATTCATAAACCTATATCCAAGTTCAGTGACCATATTATTAATTAGGATAAATTGTGATAATTAAATATCAATTATTTATTATATTAATCATCAACTATTTTATAAATTTACCCAAGAATTACTGTTAAGTAAATAAGATTTTGTAGCCATGCGCAGTTGGAAGAATGACTACACAAGTACACAACATCTGTCGATTTTCTCTTACGTGCCGGTCTCAGTTACTTTTATTGAGTGCATACTGCCGTTGCTGATGTGTTGAGCATACAAACTTACATTCATGTACAAACTTTATACATGATGTACAATGTTTATGAGTTGGAATATATATCTCTTGTATCCACTTTAATAATATAAAAAAATATTGATTATAAAAAAGAACATATAGAGAGTTGTACATTGTATGTGTAAGTAATGAAAAGTTCAAACAGCCAATTTTTTTCAAAGTCAAAATGAAGTATACTAAAAGAGTACAAATGGTATCCGAACCCATTAACATATCATCTGTCACCTATCACCTATATGACAACATAGCAGAAAAATATCAAGAACGAACAACTAAGGCTTCAAATATGGGTCCAAAACCGAAATCTGGGCCGCGACGTGTTGGTTTTGGCAGTTGTCGAAACCGTATTACAACCGTAGTTATAGTCGCATCGGCGCATTTTTCCGCAATATCCGTAAAACAACGCAACCAAAAACACGACCACAATTTAAAACCTTGCAAGCAACAAGAGAACCCAGATAAAATTTATTAGAATTAGTATTATATCTTCGATTATATTATATATTGTAAGGAAGAAGATGCATATATCTAAAGGTTTTTACCCGATATATGGCATGATGATGAATAGCAAATTAGTAATTACAGTAGGCATAATGAGACATTATAAATAATTATTTGCATGATTAACGAGGACAATTATAAAATTAGGATAATGCTAACTAATGCTCTTATATATGTTATTAGTTAACGACAATCCATGCATGTTTAGAAAGCTTTTATTAAAAACCATATATATATTTTTTAATTTTTAATGTATAAACATCATTTTTTAATATAAGCTTTTCAATGTTCTAACCACGAGTTTGGCCCCGTATTGGACTGCTCACGTGGATATGGTTCTGTAATTTACAATGTAAAGTATTTACATCTTGTGTTATAAATAGTAAAATTGTACTAAAATTATCAGAAATGGAACTGGTGACATTGCAAATGTTTTCTTGCCTTCAAAATATAAATTAGCCAGTAGATATGATCAAACTCATTAGGAGGGAAAGAGACGCAGAGAATTCGCTGATGAAGACAGACATATATACAACTTCATTCTTGGATCATTATGGACGTGCCAATAAACTTTATGAGGTGTAAGAAATCAACGTTTGATAGGCATGCATGGTGAAGAATATGTCTACACCTCAGCATCTCACCTTCAATGACGTGTCCCTCATTCACCCATCTCTCTCTACCCTATAAATCACCACGTAGCAAAGTAGCAACATCGATCCTTATCTCACCCACTTCAATGGCCAACCCTTCTTCTCTATCCCTTTGCTTTCTGCTCTTGATCTTCACGTGTGCATGCAGCTCAGCTAGCCAGTTCAATAAGTGCCAACTCGATAGCATCAATGCTTTGGAACCTGATAACCGCATCGAGTCCGAAGCTGGTGTGACTGAGACATGGAACTCTAATCACCCTGAGCTGCGTTGTGCTGGTGTGGCTATTCTCAGGCGCACCATCAACGCTAATGGCCTTCACTTGCCATCCTACGTTCCTTATCCCCAACTCCATTTCATAGTCCAAGGTCACCACCACCTTCTTGCACTTTTATAATATATCCATTTCTTCTCAATTTGTCATTGCTCTATATAATTATATATATAGATATATAGATGTATACCTTATTTATGTATAATTAATTGAAATCCTAGATTAAGATATTTTTAGTCATACATGATTGGATGAAGATCCGTTATCCCATTTTGGTGTACCACACCTTATTCCCACCAATCATATTTTGTTATATATTTTAACTTTTTAAAACTAAAAAAATTCAAATATGGTAAGATATGACTGGTGAGGACAGGTTTGGTACACCAAAATAAGACAGCAAATCCTCATCCTACATAATTACATAATTATGATACTTATTGACTCTTATGACTGTTAATGAACGAATGAGTCTCATCACTACTAACAATTTATCTTATTCAATAATATCGGATCCTCAAATCTAATTGAACTCCAAAAAAAGTTTGACATATCGTGACTTGATTTGTTGGTGAACTCCATCTATGTATCACAGGAAGGGGAGTGTTGGGAGTTGCAATTCCTGGTTGTCCTGAAACTTATGAAGAGCCACAGAGACAAGGGCCTGGTCAGCTGCAAGACCGCCACCAGAAGGTTCGTTACCTGAAGCAGGGTCACATAGTCGCAATTCCCACTGGTATCCCTTACTGGACCTACAATTACGGTAATACCCCGCTTGTTGTCATCACTCTCCTTGACACCACCAACTTGGAAAACCAGCTCGATCAAATCCCCCGAGTAAGCAAATTCAACTACTTTTAACTGAAGTTTTAAATTGTGATTACGATTATATAATGTATTTTTTTTCCTTTATTGAGGATAATTATGATAAAATGTGACATTTTTTTGGTTATTATATTATAGATAATTGTGAGAAAATATGGTCAATGTGATCGCAATTATGGTCGTAACGTGACGGTCTCAGTTGTGATTTCGGATCCAATTTTAAAACCTTACTATTAAATAGTTCGATAGTTATCATGGTTTGTAAAGATTTAAGAGTCGTTAATTCGTTTAACAATTTTGATCATCATTTTGCTTATTAATATATTGCAGAGATTTTATCTTGCTGGGAAGCCGAGAGAAGAGCACCCAGAAACCCAGAAAAAGAGTAGGAGGGGGCAGCAGGAGGAGGAAGGTAATTACAACGTATTCAGTGGGTTCGATCCAAAGTTCTTAGCAGAAGTTTTGAACGCCAATGAGGGTTTAGCAAAGAAGATTCAGTGTCTACATGGCCAGAAGGACCAAATCATAGAGGTGAAAAGAGGTCTTAGCATTATCATTCCACCCTTGGAACGAGAGGAAGGAGAAGAGGAAGAGGAGCATGAACATGGACGAAAGAGAGGAGGAGGAGAAGAAGAAGAGCACCAACCTAGGACTCGTGAACGCCGTGAATGGAGAAGAGAGAGAAGACGCAAAGAAGGAGGAGAGGAAAAGAAGAGGTAGTAGAGAAGAAAGAAACCAAAACTCGAGAGCGCAAAGAAGGAGGAGAAGGAGAAGGAGAAGAGGTGGTAGAGAAGAAAGAAACCACAAGAACTCGGGAACCGAGTGAGAGGGGAAGAAGAAGAAGACAAGGACAAGGGGAAGAGGAAGAAGAAGAAGAGGAGCAACAAGAAAGAGGAAGAGAAGAACACAATGGGTCTGCAGAAAGTAACACCCTGCAGGAAGATGTGTGCACTCTGAAGCTTCATGAGAACATTGCTAACCCTTCACGTGCTGACTTCTTCAACCCAACAGCTGGTCGCATAAGCACTGTTAACAGCTTGACCCTCCCACTCCTCAAATGGCTCCAACTCAGTGCTGAATGGGTTAACCTCTACAAGGTACGTAAATCTTTTATTTTGACACCGACTTAATATTGGTTGTTACTCATAATTTAGTTAGGATAAAGATATGTACTTATCTTATTTTGCTATATTATTATATCCTGTCCTTTACATTATTATTATTTGCTACTTATTCTATCTTTTAAACATTACGTGAAACTTTAACTGACGTGACAATATAGTTAATACTTAATAGTATTGATAGTAAGGTTTTAAATTGTGATTGTGATTGGGGTTTCGTTGAGTCGTGGATATTGAGAGAAAATACAGTCTATGCGGCTGGAATTACAATCACAATTATACGGTTTTGGCGATCGTCAAAACTAACACGTCGCGGCCCTGATTTCGGTTTTGGACCAAATTTGAAACCTTGACTGATAGTGACAGAATGTGTTACAACAAATTGAAATGCATTTTCTTACTCTCACTTAAAAGGCTACCTCCTTTATCAATTATTAGTTAAAACATTAAACATGTAGCTTAACTGTATGATTTCTAAGTTTATGCTTGTTAAATTGATCTGAATTGAACTAAATTTGTTGATACAGAATGCTATATATGCACCACACTGGAACATCAACGCGAACAGTGTGATCTATGTGACTAGGGGTCAAGGTTGGGTTCAAGTGGTGGATTGCGAAGGCAAGTCAGTGTTCAATGGCATTGTACGAAAGGGTCAGGTGCTAGTGGTGCCACAGAACTTTGTGCTGGCGAAAAAAGCAGGAAGTGAAGGATTAGAGTACATTGCTTTCAAAACAAAAGACAGAGCCACTATTGGAACACTCGTAGGGCGCACTTCTGCAATCAGTGCCATCCCTGCTGAAGTGCTGCAAAATGCAATGGGGCTGAGTCCACAGGAAGTGAGCGTCCTCAAGAATAATAGGAATGAGGGCGTTTTGGTTAGCCCCGCTTCTCATTCCCATGATTCCTATATTACCATGGTGTAATGTTCCTATCTATATGTTATAACACGGTACGTTATTTTAGAGGTTAGTTAGGTTGGCAAAAGAATAAATTTTAGCCTATGTGTCGACCCAAGAGTTTTCTGACAGCAGTAGTACCTGTGGATATGGTCTTGCTAATAATATCAAAGTATAGGTGTGCTGTCATTTTCACATTTTCTACTGCAAGTTAATTTAATATAAAAATTTTATGATTTTTGAATGATATGAACATCCTTGGTAAATTTTCTCAAATTTGAATGGAGTTAATGTGTGTTTGAATTGATTTTGGGTTCAATTTCAACTTCGTGTGTGTTTGGTTTGAAGGCTTGAAGTGCCAGAAGTGCTTCTGTCATGGTTGCATGTGGTTTGACTGAATATCTTTGATGTTTGGCATGGTCAGAAAGTGAATATATCCTCGAAATCACGTTCATCTTGAAGCTGAAATTTGTAACTTTCACGTTGAATCAAAAAATTGATTATGCAATTTGTGAGTTGACAAGTAACGTTGAGTCAATAAATCACTTTCTCCGGGAAGACATCCAAACATAAGTCATTTCACTTTCAACTCACTTTTAATCAAAATCAATTCTACAAAACCAATTCCTTCGAAAATCACGTTTGTCAAGCTCATCCAAACACACACTTCAATGTCAATCCAATGTTTAAATTCAGAGTGTAATTGAAGTTGGATTAACATTGGCGTTAACGCAGGTTTTTGTGAAAAAATTGGACCAAACCAAACTGAAAATTTCTCTGCAAGATAAGCAAACTGTTAACTCGTAAGGCCCCGATTTTATATGAAAGCAATACTTGTACAATAATAGTTCATGTGGGTTAATTGTGGTGGGCAGCAATTGCTGAAGTTAGGATGGGCTGGCTACTTCACTGGGCCATAATATACAAGGGATGATATCGGGTCAAATTCAAGTTTGAATCTGATAGTAAGGGTAACTTTGTCCAAGTGCCTTCACGTGTTCCTATAAAGGAGAGACAAACAATAGTAGTAAACAAATTTAATTGTAACGTTCAAACTTGTAGAAACCAAATCTACAAGAAATCAGATCCCTTTCCTTCCCTTCACGTGTTCCTACAAGAAATGGACGTTTAGCAAGTGGGAGTTCAAAATCAGGTAGACAAGGATGGCTTCAAGTTCAACGGTACTCTTCTTCCCTCTTCTCTTTTGTCTTCTCTTATCTTCCCACTCAGTGGTAGCAGCAGCTGCTCATAGGCCAGGATTCCTCTACATCAGGAGCAGAGGAAGATGCACTCCTCAGTAAGACGTTAAATTATATCCTTTTACTTCAAATCAAAACACATGTTGTCTTGTTTCTGTTAATGTTATTGTCCAAGATGCCACCAATAATGCTACACCTTACATCAACATGTACTGAGTTCTGAATTATATTTATATATATGGGACATTAAAAATGATCCATTCATTCTTGTACCATATATATTGATATTATAAATATATGTTTTGGTAATTAAGGTTCTGGAGCGGGAGGAGAGAGGCGTGGCCAAGGATGGTTCCAGAGACATCAACGGTGTCGAATGTGTTCGGGTCGAGGGTGTACGAACGGTACAGATTGGATCTGACATTGGGGAAGCAACGGCTAGGAACGATGGGGAGGAGAACCCCTTTGGAGGGTTGGTGAAGGAGGGAACTGCAGCACTACTCAACTCTTACGTGAGAGAGGGTTTCCCTTATAAGCCTTGGCAGGTCAAGACTTTGGTCATACAAGCTTTGGTCTCTGAAGCTGCAGCTGCCTCTCAAGCCAAGCGTTTCTCGTTGGCCAACCAGGCTTGCTTGTAAACTCATCATTAGTTTATTTTATACTTAGAACATGGTGCCACACACTTCAGTTTTACCCATTTTGTGTGTGTGTGTGTCTTGGTTGTATAGACCGGAAATCACTACTCTTTGATGTGATTTTGGAATTTCAGAAGGCTACTCATTTTGTATTACTTACCGAGCTTTTTTTCATTTGATTATGAAAATTCTATGAATATACTCTTTATCACATACCTCCTTAACACTTTATTATTGGATAGATTTCATGTAAGACCCATTAAAACATATAGTCCCACATGAAATCCACCTAATGATAGAAAATGTGTTAAGAGCGGTGTACTTAAGAATTTGAAGATAACATTGCCTTCTTATTTTTTCTTATAAACCATAATCACCACATCATATGGTTGTGTTAGGTGAGGATGGCAATTTTTTGTTTTGGCACGATACCGTGTATTGCCTGCCATGGTTTGGAGATTTGGATTCAGTGTATTCACAACGTCACTAGATGCACCGTTGGATTAATGCGAGAATGCGTAGGTGTAGTGAATGCAGAAACCCAAATCCATGGTTTAGGGTGTTACTGCATAAATATAATGCAAAATATAAAAATTGCTGTAAGCAAAACAGTAAGGCTTGTGAACATGTAACAAAGAAATGCAGGCATTTTTGCCCCCTCCAGGCTTAGTGGAGGAAGTTCTTCATTGGATCATCATGATGTACTTTCTTCGTTCTGTATGCCTCCATGTCCTCCGCAGTAACCTGTAACATTATTGATGATTTGAAAATATGCAAAAAGAGTATGAATACAGACAAACTTCTCAACCAGTGGCATGAAAGATCCCCATCATTGATCATTACACACCTAACATATATTTACGCTTCCTCTCATCTTTTTTTCCTCTCTTTCTTTGATCCTCCTGTGTGAAAAATCAATTTTCACCAATCAGCACAACATTCACACCATACATGTTTCAATAATTGGTTATTAAGATCAACAAAGTTACTGGCTGAAAGCAATTACTAATTCTGCAGGAGATAGAATAAGACACAAAAAATAACTAACAAATATTGAGGCATATTAAGTACTAGTAGTCAAGACACATGAATGATAGACATTTATTTACCTTTTTTAGTGTGTCAGCAAGCAATTTTTCATAACTAGGTCATCTGGGACATCAGTTCCCCATGTAGCAAGCCTTTTCTCCTCCACTGGTGTAGGATCCTATGTACACGTTCATGAAAATAATTCAAGACTAATAGAGTGGATGCTAAATAAATTTACCAAAAACAACAAAGCCAGCATGTTAAATATAATCAACCATGGAAACAGAAAGTAATAACAACAATCAAAGGAAGGGTGTTGTTGTACGAACCTACAGCAGCCTCCTGACGGGCAATATTAGCTTTCATAAGATCACTTGCAGCCTCAATACCAGCAGCACCAGTACAATAGCTATTTCGTACTGTCTGCTTGCAGCACTTATAGCCCCATTGGTGATCCTTACACCATGAGCCCCCAAACAGTAATGTGGTTGTTAATGTAAAACATCTTCATCACACTTGCTCCTAGGAAGTGCAGCCTCCTGTTGGAAACATCAGATAGATAACTATATCTATCATCTTAAAAAGAAGCAATAACCATAAAGCAGAATCCGTAAATGTTCAAACAAAAACTAATTGCATTGTGAAACTGTGAAGTGTTAACAGGTAAAGTAAAAAGTCCAGCTACTCCATCAACAAGCATTTTAGAAAAGGTTTATATGCAATGCAAGTTGAAGTTTCAAGCTAGAGTGTAAAAATTCAGACTGCATATCTTACATGCCCTTTAATAATTCTACCAGCACGATCATACTCAACTTGCCTCTCACTCTGACCCAGCAGAAGTTCTCTTGGAAGTTTGTCCTCGTCAGATGCATTGCCATACTTCTCCACAATGGTTTCCTTTGTTGGAGACTTTAATTTCTCCCTCATGACCTTACAATTCTTATAGAGTAATTCAGCTTGGGATGGAGCCGCTTGCATGTGAACATCTTGCCCCTTGTCAAATGCTTCCCAAGCATGGATGTTTAATTCCTTGAATTCCACGCCAAATAGAAGATTAGCATGCATATAGCTACAAAAACCACATTATAGAATTTTCTAAAATTTTGATTCTTGAGGGAAATTACCCCATAAAACTTTTCTGTGGATCTGCATCTGGAAGAGGATCTTCACGCATGGACCTGGTCTTAGGATCATAGTGTGCTGAATAGACATCAAGATTTAGAAGATATTTTCAAGTATCCTCTCGAAGACGTAGATTCCTAAAGGAAAAGTATTTAACTCCAATTTATCAAAGATAAATAATAAAAGCGATAATCGTAAGTAGGGGACCAATTATTTGAGAGAAGTTTGATCAGAGATTTGGCACTTTCAAATATCATAGCTTCGTTATCTTCTTTATCGGGGTCTTCCAGTATTTATAGATGAAGTACAGCTTCAGCTCTTGCTTCTTTAACGGTCTTTAAGATGTATCCGTGCAGAGATAGCATTTAATGTTAGGATCCGTTGAGTCCGATAACTTGATATATGGTCTTCAAAAAAGGGCTCTTGGTTAACAGAAATGCTCAAAGAGATATTGTCACTTCTCTGTTGTACCCAAAAGTTGTCTTTTATCTTTCCTTCTTTGTACCGAGTCAACTTTTACAGTAGCAGGTGTCAGAGTACAAAGGCTTTTTATGTAAACGATGATACTATGTTTCTTTTACTAAGGAATATTAGAATAAACAATTAAAACAAATAGCTAAGGTATTCGAAAACATTCAAGGCATATACATTTAATTTTCAATCATTTGAAATAAAGGCGCTGACTAGACGAGTTCAGATTCAGTGCGTCTTTGAATGTGTGTTTTTAGTTTTGAACAAAACAACTGAGTAGTCCATTACTATATCGTCTAGTGTTTTACGGGGTAGACTAGTGTTAATCTTTATTTTGCTTACACCGGGTAATCTACTTAATGAGTCATCTACTTTTTATCGGGTAGACTACAATTCTTTGGACTTGCTATATATATTGGACTTGTTCATTTCACCGATAGACTTAGCGGCTCGTCTAGCAAGCTTAGAGCGGATTAGCGATTTACCAGGTTAAACTAGTGGCTCGTCTAGCGAACTAAGTTTGGACTAGCGATGCTTCTGGACTTATTTAAAGAGTTCTAGACTAGTTCCTTCGTCTAACGATATAAAGGCGGTCCTGCACACTTGAATAGACGAGTTAGTCCATAACTTTAATTTTGTCATACAAATTTAATCTTTTTGTTAACATCAAAAGAAACAGATATTATTAACCATAACCACTTTGGTTCCAACATTCTTCGCACCCCACAATATGAGTTCATCATCCTCTCAATTTCATCACAAAGAGAATTTGGAAGAAGAAAAACACGCATACAATGAGCTGTAATGGCATGCAAAACAGTCTTGATTAACACCTCACGACCTGCTGAAGAAAGAAATTTGCCACTTAGAGAATTAAGCTCCCATATTCGATCTTTTATGTATCAAAAAATAGACCTTCATCATTATTCACTACTTGATGAAGAAGAGTACTAAGACCCTCAGAACAAAGAAGAAATAGATAAGGGGAAGAGGATCCCCTTGTCTAAGACCCCTCCTAGGAGTAACCAGGTCCACAAAGTCGAAATTAACTAGAATAGAGTGGTGAACAGATTCAACACAAGGCATAATCCAACTTACCCATTTTGAATCAAACCCTATCTTCAACATAATCGCTCGAAGATATCCCGAATCAACTCTATCATATGCCTTACTAATATCTACTTTAAGAGCCACATCTCCAACTTTCCCTTTCCTTTTGTTCTTCAAATAATGCACAATTTCAGAAGCTACTAGAACATTATCCACAGTTGAATGCCCAACAATAAAAGCAGCTTCCTCCGAAATGTATTTATCTAATACTCTCTTAAGTCTATTTGCAAGGACCTTAGAGAGAATTTTATAAATAACATTACATAACGAGATAGGCCTATAATCTTTCATAGAAGTTGGTTTATCCACCTTAGGAATGAGAACAATATTTGTATCATTTACCTCATTAGGAAAAGTACCATCCTCAAGCCATTGAATACAAGTGTTGTAAATATCATCACCACATGCATTCCAAGAACGATGATAGAAAGCTGCATTAAGTCCATCAAGTCCTGGAGATTTATTAGGATGCATTTGGAATAAAGCTTCCTTGAATTCCACCAAGTGAAAGGAACCCACAAGCATGATGTTATCTATTTGAGTGACCCGCGCATGAAGAACATCTAGAACTGGATCATATTGGCTACAAGAATCTGTACAAGATTTTCGAAATACACAAGTGCAACATTACAAATTCCTTCTTGGTCATACATCTCCATACCATCCTCACCCAATAACTTCCCTATAGCATTACGCTTCTTCCTAACCGTGGCCATGGAGTGGAAGAATTTTGTATTAAAGTCACCCTCCTTTAACCAATGCACCTTTGCTTTTTGCCTCCAAAAATTGTCCTCCTGCAATAGAAGCTTGGCTAAGTGGTCCTTTGTATCATTGAAAAGCTTGACCGATTCTGCAAGAATTCTAGCTTGCTCTTACAGCTAGAAATATTTGACACAAGGTTATTTTGGCCAACCATATACCAGCTATCATGGACAATGTCATCCAATCCATTTTCTAATCGAATTGGGGGAAGAGAAAGCTTGTCATGCAAATTGAGCAAGATTGGAGAATGGTCGGACATGGTGGCTATAAGATTAGTGAGCTTAGCATTAGGAAAAAGATTACACCAATCCGGATTTGCCATAGCTTAGAACCATTGAATTTATTTAATAATTAAGATGGCATATTCTATATATAATTGTTTAAACCACATGCCGATATTGTGTGTAGACTAATTCACTAATTAGTTAACATTCGAGTCTCGATGGGATATATGAAAACAGATATTTTAAAAATAATCCCAAAAAGTCTCGTAATGGGATTTCATTTTATATATTCAGATTTTTTATTTTTTTTGGTTTAAATATGTTTTTGGTCCTTACAAAGTTCATCAATATTAGTTTTGGTCCCTATGAAATTTTTTCTTACGTTTTCGTCTCTGTAATCTAATTTTTTTTGTAAATAGTCCCTACCATCATCTTTTTCCGTTATCTAGTACTCATGGGTATCGAGGTAATTTTATTTTACTGTTCGACTTGCTGTAAATTTGGCCATAAAATAGAAACAAAATCATACATGAGGGACATAAGGTTAAAATTGCTAAATTCCTTCATTTTGTATGATATCTAGTACTCAGCGGGTATTGAGGTAATTTCTCGTTCTTATCCGACTTGCTCTAAAATTTGGCTAGAAAGTAGAAATAAAATCATACATTAGGGCCATAGGGTTAAAATTGACAAATTTTTTCATCTCGTATGATTTCTAGTATTCAGTGGTAACGATAGAGATTATTTACAAAATTTTCGTAAATACGAGGACGAAATCCTAAGAATTTTTTTTACAAGGACTAAAATCAAAACTGATCAACTTTTCAGGGACTAAAAGCTTATTTAAACTTTTTTTTTTTATATTTTTGTTGCGTAAAGTCTAAAATCCAAAATAATATCTAAAAATATCAATATAAATCCCAAAATAGGTAGTTTGACCGATTATGCATCGCATCACCCCCAAACAATCTCTGTAAACGCTTTCTGCTGGAACATTGGCGGAAGAAGCAGAATCGTTGAAGACAACGATATTCAGCTTGCAGCGTGAACGTGAACAGAAATTGATGATTAGCAGACGAGAAAGAAACAGGTTCAAGTGAGTGAAACGACCCCGTTTCCCCCCAAACTGTATAAAACCCTTGTTCAGCTCTCTTGTTCAATTGATTGATTCTGGTTGTATTGCAATTGCAATGGCGGATGTTGAGACGTTCGCATTCCAGGCTGAGATCAAGGAGCTCCTCAGCAACACTTTCTACTCTAACAAAGAAATCTTCCTCCACGAACTTATCAGCAATGCTTCCGACGTAAGTATTATTAGTCCTTCAAGTTCTGTTCTGAGATTGATTTCATTTTTATTTATTATCTGTAATTATGTATTATGTATAGGCTTTGGATAAAATTCGAACTGAGAGCCTAACGGGCAAGAGCAAGTTAGATTATCATTTCATTAGACTGCTCCCTCACAAGGGTAACAAAACACTTTCCGTTATTGACACTGGTGTTGGCATGACCAAAGCAGGTAATGGTTGCGCCCGCCGCATTTTCATTTCATTTCATTTCATCAGTTTGATTTGTGCGTGTGTGCGGCTGTGCTGTCCGTGTGCTTATAGTCATGATCGGTGTTTGTTGTTTGTCTGTTATAGATTTAATTAACAATTTGGGTAGGTCTGGCACCAAGGTGGTGAAGGAGGCATTGCAGGCAGCTCCTGACATCAGCATGATTGGTCAATTGGGTGTTGGTTTCTACTCTGCTTACTTGGTTGCTGACAAGGTTATCGTCACCACTAAGCACAAGGACAATGAGCAATACATCTAGGAATCTCAGGCCGGTGGCTCCTTCACTGTTACCAGGGACCTTATTGGCGAACAACTCGAAAGGGGAACCAAAATCACCCTCTTCCTCAAGGAGGATCAGGTACACAAATTATTCATAGACCCCCATCTTTTTGGTGCGGTGTTGTGTTGTGTTCATTGATTCCTACAATTTTGTCAACAGTTGGAGTACTTGGAAGAGAGGAGGATCAAGGATCTTGTGAAGAAACACACTGAATTCACTAGATATCCCATTTACTTGTGGATTGAGAAGACTACGGAGAAGGAAATTGGTGATGATGAAGATGATGAGCCTAAGATGGAGGAGGAGGAAGGAGACATTGAGGATGTTGATGAAGATAAGGAGAAAGATTCTAAGAAGAAGAAGAAGACCAAGGAGGTTTCTCACAGGTGGCAACTCATCAACAAGGAGAAACCAACTCACGATCTCTCATTGCCCGATGGGTTACAATTGCAAGCGGAGATGGAGAAATTTGAGCCCGTGGCTGCGACAAGTGAAAAGGTTAGGAACCAGAACCACATACCTGATGATCTTGCATTCTCCATTCTGTCAAAACTGCCTTTAAAATCTCTAAAGCGATTTGGATGCGTACGCAAATCATGGGCCCTTTTATTTGAAAATCCTCCTTTCATGAGCAGCTTCCGCAACAATTTCATATCCAATCATCATTCTTACTACGACGATACTTCTGTCCTTCTAACTGTGCCACGTATTATCGAAAACCGTTATTGTTCCTCGCTGTTTTCGCTTTCTGGTGAGAGGTTTGAGAATAGGGTCAAATTAGACTGGCCAAATCCATTTCAAGAAGATGAGCCTGCCTTTTATATTTTGGGTTCTGCTAGTATTAATGGAATTCTTTGCCTCTACCAATCGCCTGAAACTGTGGTATTGTGGAACCCAGCTACCGGGGAATTCAAGGCCATTCCTCCCAGCCCAGTTGAGTCTGTACCACCTAATCAAGACCCTTTTGTTACCCTTTATGGATTTGGTTATGATCGTGTTAGAGATGACTATAAGGTGATTAGGCATGTAGATTTTTTTGAGACTGACTTGGAACCTTATGATTTCCCCTTGCACGTCCCCTTGTGGGAGATATATAGCCTAAGAAGTAACTCTTGGAGGAAACTTGATGCCGATATGCCTTTTGGTTATTGTGATCTTGACCAATTGTACTTTGATGGAATGTGTCATTGGTGGGGTGAAAGTGAAACACACAATAATGAAGCATACTTGGTGTCGTTTGACTTGAACAATGAGGTGTTCTTTACAACACCCATGCCCTTAGACATACCCTCAGACATGTATGACAGTTTTGATTTTTATTTGGTGGTGAGACGTTTGGTGCTATTAAATGGGTCTGTTGCTTTGATATCAAATTACGCAGATACGACTACTTTTTACATATCAATTTTGGGTGAACTCGGTGTGAAGGAATCATGGACCAAACTCTTCATTGTTGGCCCCTTGCCTTGCGTTGACCGTCCTTTTGGAGCAGGGAAGAAGGGTGATATATTCTTCAGAAAAAAAGATGATGAACTAGCCTGGTTTGATTTAAGTACCCACATGATTGAGGAGCTTGGTGCTAAAGCAGCCAAATGTCTTTGTCAAATAGTAATTTATAAGGAAAACCTTCTTCCGATTGGAGGAATAAATAATTAATTGTTTTTCTTGTGTTCACCCTAGAGGTTTATTACTTTGGTTTTTAGGATTTTACCTTGTAACATACAAAATGTCTTGTCAATTATGTATATCACAATTATTATCAAGTATATTTCGATCATATGAATATTGCTTTATCAATTTTATTCGAAGGTTTACTCTTTCTATTTGCAAACTGATCTGGTTTCTATTTCATTTGTAAGAATGATCATTTGTCTTTACTAAAAGGCCCCCCCAGTTTTATGTAGAAATAGCTTATATTTGGAGAACTTGATAATCTAATGAGCAACATATATTTGTTTGAACTTCATTATATTCTGTTTGAAATATCTATATCATTGTGTTTAATTTTGTGCTTTAGTTTTTTTCTTTTATGTTCCAAATCAACCACTTCTCTTTGCTCTATACTTTCAATTGTGGTTGAATTGAAACTGAAAAGAGTAGAAAACTTGTAATGCTTTTGAGTTTACTGTAATGAGATCTTGTGTCACAATAATTTGATGTCCTCTGTGAATATATGTCAGCGATTTGATGAAAGGTTGTGGAAAGTATAAGATAGTTATCAACGTCTCTTTTTTTTTTTTTTTTGTATTTGCACTCTAGCTGTTTGATGGAATGCTTGTGTGAGTATGTGCTGGCGGTCCTACATGAATTTTAGAAAAAGACGAGTCTTCAATATGTGAACTATTGACTTGAGTTATTATTTAGTTGTTAATTTTTAAAATATGGATTGAAGTTTATGTTTGACTTGATGAAATGAACAAATTATTTGACATGCTTTAAAGCAGGAGGATTGAGTAAATGCTCTGTAAGATACAAATGAATGATCTAATTATTGTTTGGTAAATGTCTATTGTATTGAGATTTATAGTCTTCTTTCACATGTCATAGGTTCGGTTTTAGTTGCCATTGGAGTTTTGTTTTCCTTTTACAAAAGACGAAAAAAAAAATCTATGGATAAATTGTGTCATTGTGAGTGTTGGAGTCCCACATTGGTTAGTGATATGACGTGAATATTGTTTATAAGTGGGGGGCAACCCTCAACCCATGAGCTAACTTTTGGGGTTGAGTTAAGCCCCAACCCAAATTTTGAGAGTGAGAAATTAAAGCGAACAACGACGATGGAGTTTTCATGTTACGGTGCCTTATGATGTGTTTGATATTCATATTTGGAATAATTAGACAATTCTTTTGTTTATTTTGTTGTTGTTGTTGTTTTTTTTTTTTAAGAAAGAAAGAAAGTAATAGAAAACAAAATGCAAAAACAGCGTTTTGGTAAAACCTTGATTTTGTTTGGTTTGATTGCATCACACAATCTAGAAGACATCAATATGTTGTCATAATTCAAAAAACATGTTCCTTTTCTTATTAGAAACCAAGTGTTACAATTTAATTTGTTGATGACTACGGTATACTTTATTTTACAATAATTGGAATAGAATCCTTATTCTATAATAAGTTTGTTATTGGTTCACAAGGGAAACACTAAACTTGGAATTTAATGTATTACCAAGTTAATGTAGTTCTATGTCAAAAAAAAAAAAAAAAAGTTAATGTAGTTCTACGATGTATAACTCTATGCAACAGGAAGATAAGATCAACTAGGTAAGGCTTCATTAAATTGAGGCAAGGCATAGATGCTAATTATATAATATACTGATAAATATAAAAGATACTAAAAACAAGTGTGCTCATAGACTGTAATGTCATGACTTATTGTTTGAGTGTTGAGATGTTACCTTTGCAATCAAGGATGAGAATTGGAAAGCTTTTGAAAGGTAGAAGAGAATTTTATTTTTCTCAGGCATCTCAATCTCAATAGTACCTACTGCTCATACTCAAAGAAGTTGGATATGTTTAATTTGCTATAATTCAAGGGATAGTACAATACAAGACAACTTGTACTATGTTTGATTTCAAACATGCATATGGGACATTACTGTGTGCTCCACTAAGTGCTTCCATTACCGTGTCTCCATCACATGCTTTCTAAAGGCTGCTTTCAAATTTGATTACTTCTACTTCCACGGTGGGAGCAGCGACCACAGCCACGGCCTTTCCTGCTGACTCTGTTGCTCCGCCTCTTCTTCTTCCTCATCTTCCTCCTCCTCCTGTTTCGTATTCAAGTTTCGCACGGTGCTGTTCAAGGTGTAGGGGTGGTACTGAAGAAGGTGCACGTGCTTTTTCGCATTAATTCTGATCATGTTCAGTGTTCCTTATGGAAAAAAGTGAACCTGCATTAGTTCCACAATGGTTGAGAAGTGCTGGAAATGTTGCAGGGGCCGGCAGTTCAGCCCACCATTTTGCATCATCTATTCATACAGGTATATTCAGTGTCCTGATATATTTACATATTTTTAGTTTTAGTTCTTAATGCTTTACTTTGTGTTTTTTTTTTATATTACAAAATCAATGCTTTAGTTTAATTCAGAGTATTATATAGTTTCTCTTATGATAGATTTTTCTTTCGTGCTTTCATATTTATAAGGAACACAAGACTTTGGAATTTATATGTTTGTAACTTTGTTATCTCCATAAATAGGGAAAAGAATAATAATAATTTAATAACGGTTAGCATTGTTGTCGTGTTGTGTAGATGCTCCATATGTGGCCCATCACACAAGGAATAGATCTTCTAAAACTGCTTCATAGAGAATGTGAAGTTTCAGTTTTCCTTGACAATTGCTAAACTATAAGGTATTCATAACTACACTTTTCTTTGAACTAGTATGACTTCATATGTTTTTTCCCAGAGGGAGAATGAATATGGAAAGGTTTCAATTCTGCTTTGTTGAAGCAGTTTAAATCTATTACCCTTTACTGTTATTTTTTGTATTCTTGTTATTAAACTATTAAATTTAATTATAACTATTTATGCATATGCTTCTTTGATATATGGTTAGCTATTGCATCCCATCCCAATACCTTTCATCTCTCAATTTATCCGATAAGTTACTTTGAAAAGGTAGCATGACAATTCTAGGCCCAGTGGTGCGGTTAATGGGCGAGGCTGAACAATGAGCATTAACAAATGAGAGGAAGATGAAGTGAGCAAGGAGAAGGAGAAGGAGAAGACGAAGAAAAATAGTTATTAAAGGCAGTCCCTTCAAGGTTAGCATCCCTAAATTACAACAACAACCACTTCTTTATTTTATTTTATATTTTATTATCAGATCATTTGTTGAAGTTGGTTGTTGCTAGTGATTCATTTCTGTATTATACTTTCCTAACTGTCTCTTATCGCTTTCTCTACGTAATGAATTCTATTTTGAAAATTTGATTAAAATAAATTAGAATGCTATGTTGCCGTGCCCACTTTATGGCAAAATGTAAATTGGTAGTGTCGAATATTGATATGGTAGGATTGTTACTGTTGTTACAGGTCAAAGTGATGGAAACAATAAAGTGAAAGCATAGAACCCAATAATGTTGCACGGGGGATGCGATATATTCATTCTCGGGGGATGCTTCATAGAGATCTCAAATCAAATGATTTGTTGTTGAGGCAAGATATGTGTGTAAAAGTATCAGATTTTGGTATCTCATGCTTATCTCAGTGTGGTAGTGCAAAAGGATTTGCTGAAACTTGCTGTTGGATGACACCTAAAATGATCAAAGTAAAGCATAATACTAAGAAAGTACATGACTGCAGTTTCGAGACTGTTCCATGGGAGCTTTTAACAGGACAGACACCACTAAAAGACACATTGAACCTATTGAAGAACTCCAGAAAGGTGAGCAATATCAGTTATTGGGGAATCTTTCTTGACAGATTGTTGAGAGAAAGTTCCAATGCTTCAACATTTGACAGGTTGATCAAAACAAGGCCATTTAGATTTTGTTGAAGACACCTAAACTATGCCCATCCCTTTGTCCTATAATCTATTTTTTGAAATATTATTTGACTATTGAGTTCGTTGCACATTGAATGATTATTTGTTAACAACTTGTACAAATTGGTTAACATCATTGATGATTTGCCTCCCGCAATTTCAACAAACATAGAACTCATTTTCAATTCTTTTTCACCCTTACTATCTTTCATAATTCCTCTATTGTGATGTGTGTACATTTATATATGTTTGGATAAAGAGAGAATGAAAAGAAAGAAAATGATAAACATCAACAAAAAGGATCTATATTTTTTGAAGTTCAAGGTTGTCGTAAAAAGTCGACCCCAACAACTGCCAGCAATAGCAGAACATGATTTGATTAATTATGTTAATAAATTGATTATTTTTATAATGTAAACTAATATAATCAATTGTGTTTGTATATGTTTGCTATAAAGCGATTTTAAAATAATTTATTTCATTTGGGTTGTGTAAAAAAAAGCACAACTATTTAATAAATTAAAAAACGACTATGACATCATTTGTTTATCTATACTAATATTTGTTTGTGCAATGATGAAATGAGCCCAATGTTATTGACTTCAAAATAACTTTTCAAAAAATTGCTTTTTTCCAATAAAAAATCATTTTCTCATTAACTAATCAAGTTTTTTTTTCAATATGCTAAAAAACTGTTTTAATAGGCAGATTTTTTTTCTCAAACATGCTTACGTAGCAAAATGATGTCATTTAATCATAAATGACAATGTTTAGGGTTGATTTTATTTTCAATTGGGTCATTTACTTTTGATGTCCTTTTCAATTTAGTCCTTTTCACAAGTCTTTTTCTTTCTTACCATTAGGGTTGTTTGGTAGAGATTTTTTTTTGATTTACTAAGACTTCATTGTCAAAAAATTTACTAAGACTCTAAACTCATGAATCCTAAATTCCCATGTTTGATATGTTTCTTTAAAAATACATTCATGCAAAAATAACATTTCAATGAGTGCCCGTCTAACCACCTCTTTTTAAAAAAATTGTAAAACTGAAAACAATTAAGATATTTGAACAATTCTCTGACCGCATTTCTAATGTTTTTAATTTATGTTTACATTTATTCATAATATTATTAACGTAATTATATATCTGTATGTAGATATGTGTATGTGTTTACGTTAAGAAGTCACATTATAAAGTCACAAAAAATACCAATTAAAAATATCTGACATACGTGTATGACAAATAAAATATTACATAGCAAGAACATGAATAAAGACGAATAAAAGCATTAGAAATGCGGTCAGGCAGGCACGTGCCTGTCTTGCTGCTAGTATTAGTAAGCCAAATTTAGTGGGATTCAACTAGGGGTGTTCGCGGATTGGATTGGATCGGTTTTGAGGCAAAAAACCATCCGATCCGATGATACAAACTACATGCGGTTTGGATTGGATTGGATGACATTCTTAAAAAAATCCGATCTAATCCAATCCAATTATAAGCGGTTTGGATTGGATTGGATATTTGGTTTTTACCTATAGATTTTTACATAGTTATCTTATGTCGTGTTATCACAATATCCGGCGTATAATTTACAGCATTAACACTAAATGAGGAAAATGAACATGAGGATCACAATCTACTACCATATTAAAATATCTAGCATACAAAATCAAGTTTATCAACCATCCAAGACATTACAATAGCAACACAAATCAAGTTCATTAACAGAATGTCATCACCAAATCAGTCTACTATCAGAAATATAAATAACATCACAAATCAGTACAGAAGAAATAAGAATAACATCCTTAGCAAAATAATAACATCCTTGAAACACAACTTGAAAACATCTTCCTTCAAGAGTAGCAACTAGCAAGGTCAAATCCACTAAACTTGGAATCATCTCCAGGAGTTCTTTAAGTGTCTACTATCCACCTGAAGCATATTCAAAGATAAAAATTCAGATTCAGATTTCAGACAACTGAAGCATATGCAAAGTGTTAGGGAACTTTACACAGAGACTATCTAACATTAGTTTTTTGTGCTTGCTGTGGACCTTCAAAGAAGGCTAGTACCAAGCTTAATTTTCAAAAGCATAAACATAAAATGATATTTAAATCAGTACTGTACTCACATAAATCATTATTCCATATGCAATTTTCCATGGAAATTTGATGCAACTAGTTAAATCACCAAACTATCAAGGACATAAACATAAAATGATATTTAAAGAATGACAATTCAATACCTTTAGGCAAGATTAATCAGACTCAGCTCCAGAATCATCTTCAGCTGGTTGTGTAGGAGGCACTAGATCTAAAGATTTAAAATAAAAACTTGTTAGTAATTGTAAAATTTGAATTAATATAAATAACTATAGCAGTAGTAAGAATAAAGTAGATTACCTAGCTCCATCTTTTCAAATTCTTCCAAAAGTTCTTCAATGTCAGTTGTTAATGGAGTGGCCCGGAACCAATTTTGTATACAGATTAAAGCCTCAACTGTCTTAGGAGTAAGGGAACTCCTGTAATTATTAAGAATTCTACCTCCGGTGCTAAATGCAGATTCTGAAGCAACTGTGGATACTGGCATAACCAACACATCCTTGGCAATTAGCCCAAGAGTAGGATATTTACTAGAATTCACTTTCCACCAATTCAAGATATCAAAATTATGAGGTTTCTTCTCCAATGGCTCCATGAGATACAAATCCACCTCATTTTTATTCATACTGTCACTCTTATTTATGTGGTTCACAAACTGCGTTGCAAATGAAGTAGCATCAACAACTGTATCAGAAGTATCCATCTCATGAGTAGTTTGTGTAGTTTGAGAATCACTGTTTCCATCAAAAAGAGTATAACAATTAAACATTTTGAGGAAAGTATCCTTTACTCTTCCACTTAAAAATTCAGCATCTTCTTTATCATAAAGCCTCTCAAAACTCCACTCCACAAATGCAAATTTGTATCGAGGATCAAGTACCACAGCAATAAAAATCATCATGTTGATATTTTTAATGCTCCCGCAATATTTATCATGCTTAGCTTTCATTTTTTCAGCCATGCTCCCAAGCAATGGATCTAAACTATTTGCCCAAATTTTCAAAGTACTCAATATCATGCAATATTCATGAAAGTATTGAGAAGAAGTCACAAACAAGGAGCCTGATACTTTCTTAGTGACATCATAAAAAATCTTCAGAAACCTCACAAATACACGTGCATTATCCCAATCCTCATTTTTTGGAATACCACCTGACATCAATGCAAATTCCGTGTCTCGCTCTCCTAACCTTTTAAATGCCTTTTGAAACTTTAGAGCGCTTTCAAGCATAAGGTAAGTGGAGTTCCATCTAGTGGGGACATCTAATTGCACAGTGCAATTCTCTTGTATCCTGCAATCCTTTATGATATTTTTGAACCTATCCATACGACCAGGAGAAGCACGCACAAATCTAACAGCATTCCTAATCTTATTAATTGAAACATGCAACTCCTTTAATCCATCATTAACAACAAGATTTAGGATATGAGCACAGCACCTAACATGCAAATATTTACCTTTCAATGGATGAGCATTCCAATCCTCCATTCTAACTTTCAAGTAAGAAATAGCAGTATCATTTGAACTTGCATTATCAACAGTAAGAGTGAATACTCTAGAGATTCCCCAACTTAAAAGGCACTTCTCAATTCTCCTACCAATAGTTTCACCTTTATGATTCTTGATCAAACAAAAATTCAATATCCTTTTATGCAACTTCCATTCATTATCAATGAAATGTGCAGTGAGGCATAAATAATTCAAATTTTGCACAGAACTCCAGCAATCAGTAGTTAGACAAACACTTTGATTTGGAATACTAAAAACAGTTTTCAGCTTATTCTTTTCATTGGTATAAAGATTCCAACAATCCCTAGCAATAGTGATCCTTTCGGGAATCAAAAACCTAGGTTGCACAACACTCATGAAATACCGGAATCCCTCCCCCTCAACAAACTTGAATGCCAACTCATCAACAATAATCATCCTAGCAAGTGCTTGTCTACATGCTTCAACATCAAATGCAACAGCAGCAAATGTATTACCAACCCCTTTCCCATCTTCCTTTTTTAGTTGTTGGAGACTAAGAGTTGTTTGACTAGGATCATTAGAGGCTTTGGGAAACTTTTTGCAACTACCCAACAAGTGATTTTTCAAATGACTTGTGCCATTTTTATGTGTATCACATGCATAAGTTGTCCCACACCAATTACATTTAGCTCTAGGGGCATTTGTCTTAGGATGAAGTTCTTTATAAAATGATCCCATGTCCAAGATCTAGGTTTAGTGGGTTTCCTCTTACCTTCATCTTGTTCTTCAATTGAAGTTTCTCCACCCTTCATTTTCTTGTCATTCTTGGGCACATCTGGTTCTGGGTTGTTTGGAGTGGGTTCAGTGATTTCATTTGAAGACTTCATGGATTCCACATTTTCAACAATTTTATCAACATCTTGAGCATTTTGTGCCTACATACAGAAAAGAGAAAATAAGCAAATTAGAATGTTAAATAATTAGTGATGATCTCAAAGTAAAATTGTACTAAATAAGCTCAAAGCTTACCTCAGACATTTTTGGTAACTGGTGAGGAGGCTAACAAGGATGGCAAACTTGACTTGTTGAGAAGTTTAATCTGCATTATTAAACAATAAACAGAACCAAACTTTCAATGAAACCAAATTGTTACAACTAACTGACTAAGTCACACAAAGCCACAAAATAATCGTAGAAACCAGAGAAACCAGGGAAACGAAAATGAGGGACATCTCCTCCTCCTCAAGCATTATATGAAAATGAATCAAACATGAGTTTGTTTGTATGTGAAAAGTAAATGAATACACAATCTGTGCAATTAGTTCAGAGTAGTTTCACAAACGAAAAACACTTAAGATGAAAAGAAGAAGAAGGAGGAGGAGGGTTACGCACTACGCACCAGAATGCAAATGCCAGATGGCTCCATGCACGGCGTCGACCAACCAGGGAATGATGGTACTGTGCTCGGCTGCTGGTGGAGAAGAGAACGGCAGTATTGTGCTCGGCTGCCGGGAGTGAAGAGAACGACGCAAATGGAAGGGCTCTGTGGTGGGAGAGAATGCGCCGTCGCAGGGGAGTGAAGGAATTAGGGATCGAAGGAAGGAAATTAGGTCAGAAATGCAATATAGGGTGAAATAAGTGAAGGATAAATTAGGAAGTATGCTATAAGTATAAGGACACTAACGTAAATATAGCAGGATAGTATGTATATGCAATGGAAATTCGGTTCGGTTTGGATTGGATCGGTTTTCCAAATTGGAACCGAAAACCGATCCAATCCAATTAACAGAATCGGTTTTTTGCGGTTTTCGGTTATTTCGGTTATCGGTTATTTGGTTCGGTCACTGCGGTTGCCATTGGATTGGATCGGTTATTCGGTTCGTTGTACATTGAATGATTATTTGTTAACAACTTGTACAAATTGGTTAACATCATTGATGATTTGCCTCCCGCAATTTCAAAAACATAGAACTCATTTTCAATTCTTTTTCACCCTTGCTATCTTTCATAATTCCTCTATTGTGATGTGTGTACATTTATATATGTTTGGATAAAGAGAGAATGAAAAGAAAGAAAATGATAAACATCAACAAAAAGGATCTATATTTTTTGAAGTTCAAGGTTGTCGTAAAAAGTCGGCCCCAACAACTGCCAGCAATAGCAGAACATGATTTGATTAATTATGTTAACAAATTGATTATTTTTATAATGTAAACTAATATAATCAATTGTGTTTGTATATGTTTGCTATAAAGCGATTTTAAAATAATTTATTTCATTTGGGTTGTGTGAAAAAAAGCACAACTATTTAATAAATTAAAAAACGACTATGACATCATTTGTTTATCTGTACTAATATTTGTTTGTGCAATGATAAAATGACCCCAATGTTATTGACTTCAAAATAGCTTTTCAAAAAATTGCTTTTTTCCAATAAAAAATCATTTTCTCATTAACTAATCAATTTTTTTTTTTTCAATATGCTAAAAAACTGTTTTAATAGGCAGATTTTTTTTCTCAAACATGCTTACGTAGCAAAATGATGTCATTTAATCATAAATGACAATGTTTAGGTTTGATTTTATTTTCAATTGGGTCATTTACTTTTGATGTCCTTTTCAATTTAGTCCTTTTCACAAGTCTTTTTCTTTCTTACCATTAGGGTTGTTTGGTAGAGATTTTTTTTTGATTTACTAAGACTTCATTGTCAAAAAATTTACTAAGACTCTAAACTCATGAATCCTAAATTCCCATGTTTGATATGTTTCTTTAAAAATACATTCATGCAAAAATAACATTTCAATGAATGCCCGTCTAACCACCTCTTTTTAAAAAAAATTGTAAAACTGAAAACAATTAAGATATTTGAACAATTCTCTGACCGCATTTCTAATGTTTTTAATTTATGTTTACATTTATTCATAATATTATTAATGTAATTATATATCTATATGTAGATATGTGTATGTGTTTACGTTAAGAAGTCACATTATAAAGTTACAAAAATACCAATTAAAAATATCTGACATACGTGTATGACAAATAAAATATTACATAGCAAGAACATGAGTAAAGACGAATAAAAACATTAGAAATGCGGTCAGGCAGACACGTGCCTGTCTTGCTGCTAGTATTAGTAAGCCAAATTTAGTGGGATTCAACTAGTATAATTTAGAAGGAAAAAAAAAAAAGAATAAAACTGAATAAAAAATTTTAAATTTAAAAAAACGGAAACTGTTTTACGTTACGAGACGTGTGCGAAGATTGATCTTCAACTTATTGGTGACTTTACACTAATTGGCATTATGATTTATATTTTGCGCAAAATCATTTGCTTCAAGTCGTTTCATTTAAAAATCTGCTGTTTTTTTTATCCCTCACCCACTGTTATTACTTCTCCCATTATGATATTTGAATCACAAAACCTGACTCACCCCATTTCTCTCAAAATTTTCCTTGCAACAACAATGGCGGAATGCGAGATATAGATGGTGGATCGTCTGATGGAGTTTCTATCATCGAAGAGAAATGTCCACAATACCCGGGTCATTGAACATCCAGTTTCGATCTGTTGAGGGAAAGTAGAGAGAAGAAAGGGAAATCGGAGAGACGAAAACAGAATGAGGAGAGAAGAGGGGGGCGCCACCATCATTGGCGGCGGTGATCCTCGCGGTGGTGTCCATGTGGCAGCGGTGTGTAATGGTTCCAGAATAAATGTAACAGATTTGTGATGAACAGAGAAATGGTGGTGATATGTTTTATTGAATGTCAACTATAAAGTCTCAACTTCTAGTATATAGGCTAGAAGGTAGTACAATAAGAGAATGAGGGAATTGCAGAATAAGAAGAAGAAGAAGAAGAAGAAGAAGAAGAGGTATAATCTGAGATAGAGAAGAGAGAACCAGAGGGAGAGAGAAGTAACAGATTACATCACTCATTTCCTACCTCATTTCCCTACCCATATTCTGTTATATACTCTCATTCACTCTCACATTCTGTTACCACTATTTTGTTGACTCTACTTTGTTGACTTGGCTTTTCCTCTATTGGTATCATAACATTACCCCCCATTAAAATCAACCTTGTCCTCAAGGTTGAAGTTGGGAAAATATTGGGTGTTGTAGTACCAAAATCTCATTACAAGACCAGTTATAAAGATCAACAAAAATTTCTTTAACCACATCTCCTTTGACTTCCTAAACTGAATAATCTTGAGAAGAATTGCATGTCCCAAAGCCTGTTCGAGTTCCAGGGAAACAAATTGAATATTTTTCCCCTTGTCCTCTCAACATCCACATTAGTCAGAGCACTAACAAGGGATGTCCAAGTACCATGTACTATATGAACTATGGAATTCGGGATAGCAAACTGATGCCCTTTTTCTATTTGACAGAACAAACCAAAATCCAGACAACCTGTAACAATTACAGCAGTAGAAATCCATTGAGCAGCAAAACTAACACAACAACAGCTTCGGTTAGAAGCCTCAATCAATGAAGTAATATTTAGAAAACCTCTCATGATTAATTTTCCAACAAAAGTACCAGTAATAGTACTACTTTGGCCAGCTGCTAATAAACCAATACCCCATATATATAATATTGGAAATAGTCCACCACCATACTTGTCTTGAAAATATTGTCCTGCATTTGCAAGACCAATGGTCTTTGCTAGTTCAGTACCATAAAACCCATTAGAAAACACAGTTATGACAATTATATTTATGGCAAAGGAGGCTATAATGGCAAGGGTGGACTCTATAGAGTAATAATTAATAGCTTCTTGAACTCGGCCTTTCTTGTTGCGGTCAACTTGCCTTGCTTGAACAAGAGCAAAATGCAAGAATATTTTGTGTGACATAGTAATGCAGTCCACAACTCCAATAGCTTGGTGTATGGTTTTGGAACTAAGTTTGGGGATCAAAATATCAAGAAGAAGTTCCTTGCCACTGGATATTACTTCACCAAACATTGCTGCAACGAGATTGCAATTATACCAATGAGGACAGCATAAAAACCTTCCAATTTCCTCACACCATAGTTCTCCAGAAAGAGAAAAATAAAACAAGCAAGAGCTGTAATGATGACTCCAGACCAAAGGGGCACAACCCCATTATTGAAAATCCTAATAGCAATATTCCTTCTCCTCCATACCTCATGAACAACATCCTCAATGTTTTTGACTTGGGAACATTCTCCGCAAGTTGGACATGTATACTGCAACTTCACACCCACTTGAAAATGGGGGTACTTTTTCTCACTAATATTACCACCATGGCAATGTAACAAGAGCTGACAATTATCACAGTAAACTAGTAGGATCAATTCTAAATTTATGTGGACCTGCAGACAAACGGAAAATAGGTCCCCTTCACAAATAATCTTCCACAATCATCACAGCTGGTGTATACCATAAAACTCCCGATAATTGATGCATTTCCATGGATATTGAATCCACATCGATGACACCTTGTGTGTCTTGTGCAAAAATAATGCCCAGTATTAACATTC
>JAPCYP010000324.1:0-73392 GCA_035048595.1 Echinosophora koreensis | reverse complement strand
TGGTTAGGTTTTATTTTGAATTTCCAACAACTTTGGAATTTTGAAATTTTTCACTAAAAAGTGAAATAATATATAATATTCGGGGTTATATTAAATCGGGCGAACAATGGAGCTGAATACGGGATTTGCGGGACGCTAACGATAAAGGACATGTCAACTCAAGGTGAGTCACAAGGGTGAGATGACCCATAGTCATGATTACATTTAGGAGGAAAAGACTAAATGTACCCTTTATGTTGGTTTTAATTACAAGTTTGCCATAATGTACAAGATTACCATTTTGCCCTCAAATTCATGTGTGGACCCTTTTCCTCTCCATTTCCACGGCCCAGGCCTCCAAGAGCCATCTCCACTTCTATAAAAGGCATCTTCCACCTCCAAACTTTGTTCATTTTCACTTAAAGTTTCTTAAGTTCCATAGCTTGATTTGTGAAGGAAGTTGAGATTTCTTGCCATTTCTTGATTCCAAGAGGTAAACCATACTCTCTCCTTGATTAGCATCATGTTCTTCAATACTTTATGTTTTGAAGTCTTTTTCATATGATGCTTTAGGGTTTCTAACTTCAAAAATTCATAGAAAATCATAGGAAAGTCCAATTAGATGATGAACCAATTCTATAATCCTATTATCACCTCTATATTCTAGATCTAGAAGCTTGCATCAAACAAAAATTTCTAGCCTATGAACCCCATGAGGCCGAACCTAGGTTTTGTGGGGGGGGGGGAGATTTTGTTCATTTTCTTTACATGATTCAATCTTATAAGTTATATAGGTATTGGATCTATGTTGTTTGAGTTAAATTAGGGTCTCTAAACCATTTTAATGATCAGGCCGAAATTCATTTGTTGAGGGATTGGAAGATTTAATTTCAATCTTTAGTCATGATCATTGATTTAGGGTTTTAAGTGATTATAGTCACTAATCCAAGAGTTTAGAAATTTTAGATTTCAACCCCAAAAACAGCCCTAGGCCGAAAAAAAGATGTAGGATTTTAGGTTTGATTAAGTTGTTTGTTTGTTAATTGATTGTTGTGTTTAATGAAGGATAAGCTAAGTTATCGTGTACGCGCGTTATCGGCGTTACTTGGATTTTCCGACAAACTGTTTTTCAGAGACAACTTGCTTTTAGGTAAGGGGATTACCTGAGGGGTTTTTTCGGTAGCCATGTGTAATTGTTTGTGTATGTATTAATTATTTGGTGTATGTAATTCTTATGTAGTTAGCATTATTTGCTTATTAATTATTTTCTATTAATTGTTTAATTATCTGTATATAATTATTTGCTATATTTTGTGGCATGTCTTCAATTGCTAATTGCTATATTATTGACATGATATTATTATTTGATGTGGATTGTGGATTGGAAAGCCTGACAGCGGTCAGAGCTTAAATAAGAGTTAAAAGCAGTCAAAAGCTTTTTATGAATTAACAAGTTTAATTCAATGGAAATAGTAATATAATATTACTTAGTTATTTATTTGATGAAAAATGGGAGAAAGTGAAAAATAATATTATTTTAATCATCTAACAGCGAAAGAGCGTTTTTATGAGTCATAGTGAGGACGTAACCGTGAAATATTCTCTAGCGCTGCTAATTTTCACCTAAGGAATTTATAAATATTAGAAAATGATGTTTTAAGAGAAAAAGTTTCGAAAATAATTTTATTACAGTGTTGGATAAATTAATTTACGACAAAGAGTCCTATTTTGACCTAAATGCGTTTTAAAACGGCAAACGACGGACCATTCCGTCACTATTTATGAAAGTATTCTTAAAAAGGGTAATATTGAGTAATACTGAGAATATGTCTCAAATGAGGTTTTTCAGTTCAAATTATTAAATTTTAAACAAAAATGAGTTTTTAAGAATTTTGACAAGTTTACAAATGAATCTTTCCAACGTAAAAGGATTTTTCGGTAAATAATGAGTTATTTTCCATCAACTTGGTATAGGTTGAGGAAACTTTGGTTTGTTTGTATTTCACAGAAACGAAAATGGTTTAAACGAACCTAGCAACCGAGACGTCGGGTCTTAGAGTTCTATGATATGGGCCGGGGTCCGAAGGTGAAGTTATGGACTAAATGTCCTATAAATGGTGTTTTGGGTTTTGTGCCACTAAAATCTACGTATCTACGACTGGTGCATCGCGTCTAGATTTCGTGATTTGCCACACTTTTGACTTGGAGTCAAATATGGTTTGAAAGAGGTATTAAACTTGAAAGTTTAAAATGGTGTTTTGGTCGTGAAGCTTTTAGCTCCGGCAACTAAAGATTGAACACAAAGAAAACAACGAGAGCCAAACGTTTTACATGCATTACAGGGCAGACCTGCCTTTGCATAGGACTTGAATGCTTGATGGCAAGTATTCATGCAGTTTGCATCACTGTGCCTAGATGGATATATGACCAAGAAAACCATGTGCTATACGTAGTCACCACTTTGCCTCGTTTTGGACTGTGGAATGGTTATTGGAACCTTGCCATATCTGGCATTGATTCTGCCTTATTTGGCACTTGGAGCCTGATCAGCTCATTTACATGTTGGTTGGAGCTCCGGAGATTAGGTCTCAAAGTTAGTTGATGATATTGAAGTGTCATGGTTTTCAAAACGGCTACGACTGTCTGGTATGAAACCCTTTGATAAATATATATTGTATATCTTTGAATGTTTATCTTTGAATATTCATGTTAAGTGGTAATTGAGAGTCGTACATGTGGTTATCGTTTTAAAATCCATATATTGGTTCTCACTCTTACATGTTTTATTGTTGCTCTTCTATCTGTATGGGTACTGTTATTATCTGAGTTTAGATGGATTCGGTCATACCTTTGGCACACACGGGGTTTCGAAGCCTCCATTTTGAGGATGCAGATAACATAATTGTGTGGGTGATCCACCCGGGAGCCCATGTATTTCGTTATACCGGGCATATACATACTATAGAGGGCATGCTTGAGACGGGGCCCCAGAGGGAGCATAGGTCTATGGAGACGGTTGAGGTATCTCTACCTCCTTTATGGCTACTTGCACAGCATCTGGTCGATAATGGACAGCTAGAGGCTCAGCCCTTAGCTGAGGCAGCACCTGAGCCAATTCCAGAGGAGATTGCGGCGGACTCGGAGGAGATGGTTATTGATCCCGGGGAGGATCCAGAGGAGTACATACCTTTGGATGATGATGATTATGACTCACCCGATGAGGGTGTTGCTGTGTCTTCATCCGACTCATCGGCAGGGAGTGGGATTGACCCTAGTCTTCCCAATGGGTACCATTAGTCTATGACCAGCTGTAGGTAGTCTCATTTTTGGGGTAGTGATTCCGTCAGTCTTTCTGGCTACTGAGAGCCATGATTTTTGTATATGGCCTAGACGTTTCACTATGTGACCTTATGTTTTTATTTCCTTTCTTAGTTTGGAGAATGGCCTGTTCTGATAAAGGCCCTATATAGTTTATACTTTGTACAAACTGATGATGCATATATATATATATATATATGGTGTGTTACTTATGTTGTTAGATGTTGTCAAGTTAACAGGAAAAAGAAAAAATTTTATCACCATTTTTATTATTAAGTGAAGTATTAGAAAACATTATATTCCGAAAGTAACCAGCATAATTGAATTTTATTTTCTGCAACGTGTTACTATGTGACGACCCAAGGTAGGGTGTGTCATTTGTGGTATCAGAGCTGGTCGAGTCTTTCGGGAATATTTAGGGAATAGGTCTGTTGTGTTGATGTTGTGTGTTCTCTGATTAAGATTTGTTTGAAATTACTTCTTAGAAGTAATATGTGTTACCTAAGCGTTTCATTTTCTGGTGGTGGTCTAACTGATGTGTTCTTGCTGGTCAGTTATGGAACTCGAACCAGAAGGTGGATGTGGATGTGGACGTGGACATGGACGCGGTCGCGGAAGGGGTCGTGTGGGTGGTCCCTTTGGTGGCCGTGGTGATGTGAATGAGGACTATGATTGTGGAGTGGATTATACTGCTTAAGCAATGGACAACATTGCGGCTGCTATTGCCATGCAGACAGCTGCTATGGCTGCCCAGACTCAGCAAGCAGCGGAAGGTAGAGGTCTGACTACATTCCGACGTCAGAATCCCTCACAATTTCACGGGGATGCTGAACCTGAGAAAGCGAATTTATGGATTCAAGAGTTAGAGAAGATCTTTGAACTCATTCTTACCCTAGAAGGAGTCAAGGTTTCTTATGCGGTGTTCTTACTGGTAGGCGAGGCAGAGTACTGGTGGAAAGGTGCTCGACAACTGATGGAAGCTGATCATCAGGAAATACCTTGGGATGTGTTTAAGCGCATTTCTGAACAAGTATTTTCCGAAGAGCATTCGTATTGAGAAAGAACAAGAATTTCTGCGATTGTACCAACGGGATCTGACGGTGGGGAAATATGTGGCGAAGTTTGAATCGCTTGCTAAATATTTCCGTTTCTTCCAAGCACAACCAAACGAGAGTTGGAAATGTGAAAGGTTTGAAGCTGGCTTGAGGTTCGAGATTAAAGAATCTGTGTTACCACTGCAAATCAGGAACTTTCAAGCTCTAGTCGAGATGAGCAAGAAGATAGAGCAGATGAGGAAGGGAAGAGACAATAGAAGGAATGCTGGAGGACCTTCTCAATCCAAGAACCCGTATCAGAAGGGGAAACAGGATCAGAGGAAGCCTTATTCCTGACCACCAGGGAATAACCAGAATCAGAATCAGCAACAAAACCGTTCGAATGTTACTGCAACAGGAAGTGGAGGCCAAGGAAATCAAAATCAAGGCCAAGTTAGGAGATGCTTTAAGTGTGGGGATCAGAACCATATGGCGGACAAGTGTCCAAAGGTGGGGATCAAATGTTTCAATTGCAACCGTTGGGGACACTTTGCTAGGGATTGCACGGCTCCAAAGCAGGATTTTGCTGTCAACAACACTAGGGCCAATAAACCGACGACAAAGGGAAGAGTTTACACTATGAGCGGCACTGAAGCATCGGACTCCGAGGATCTCGTACAAGGTGATTGCGACATGGACGGTAATCTCTTAACTGTACTTTACAATTCGGGTGTGATGCATTCGTTTATTTCGATGGATTGTGTGAAACTGTTAAAATTGCTTGTTTCTTCGTTATCATATGATCTTATTGTTTCAACTCCAACTGCTAAGCCAGTTACTGTCAATACTGTATGCTTGAACTGTCTTATTATTATTCAGGATACACATTTTCATGTTGATCTGATCTGTTGCCTTTAATACAGTTAAATGTGATTTTAGGCATGGATTGATTATCTTCTAATCATATTCTTATAACTGTGCCCATAAAACCTTAATTTTCCCTAAGGATGAGATTTCTGGATTTTGTCTGCTAATCAAGTAAAAGCTTCTTTGAAAGAGGGAGCTTAAGGATACCTGTTACTGTTTTCCTTAGACATTAAGAAGGAGTTAGACTTACAGTCCATGTGACACCCTTCTACCCCACATGTTAAAAGCCATTTAATTAAAAAACAATTAAAGGAAAAATATGCAATTATTGAATAAAATAAACAATTGTCCATGGGTAGAAAAGTCCCACATGAACCGTTTACAACGCGGAAATTGAAATGAGTTTTCAACAGTAAAAACATAACAACCAGTAAATAAAACCCAACCCCGATGTCACATACAGAGCTGGTATAACCGTTCCGGAATAAAATCCACGGAATTACAACTGAAACTAACAACTACGATAACATAAACTAGCCCTATAATGAGTGGTGGCTCCTCAGAGTCACTCCTCTCCGGGCTGCTCGTTATCCTCTGCAAGGTGCCAATCAAGCCAAACACAAACAAACATGGGGAGTAAGTTCATGTAATCATATACATCAAGAGGTAGGAAGTAAAGTAAACAGTAAACACATCAGCATTACACCAAACATCAACATCGTCATTATGCTATGCAGTGCAATGCAGTCCTACTCCGCTAAACCAACAATGCATGTGGATCCACTAAACTCGGGATGAACGACTTCGGAGTTACATATCCACATTGAGAATCTACTCAACGCCGGAGAATCTACTCCTTGAATAGCCAACGCATCAAACCAACGAATGCCTCATCACGGGGGAGCTAGGAGAATCTACTCCAACCATGGATGGCCGGATCGCCGTACTCTAGGATGACCTCCCCTATGTTGAACATCCCTAAACAACATCTCCGATGCAATGCGTATGCAACATAACAACAACGGCATCACCACCTCCATAACTCCAACGGAACCGACCGAAGGTAACAGCGGAATCAACCGCAACAACTTGCCTCACGGAATCTACCTGAGGACTTAAGCGGAATCAACCGCAGTACCTGGGGAAAACTCTCGGCCACCAAGGTACATAACATCAACACCTTAGACCCAAACCGCGGGGTCAAGGCCTCCTTGGCCCCAAAGGCACCAAGGTAGAGCTCACCAGCTTGCGGCACCCGATAGGGTATCGACTTAACACCTCACCATCTCATTATCTTTATTATCTTTAGTATTATCAACCAGATTGTCTAATCAATTAATCATCATTGGGAAATGGGGTTTAAAACCCCTTAAGTCCTTTAATTCGGTTCTGTCCAAGTGAGTTGAGCACGGTCGTGCTCGTAACCCAGCACGGTCGTGCTTAAGCACGTGAGGGGTGTGCTCCCCTTTAAGTGAAGCACGGTCGTGCTTCATATTGAGCACGGTCGTGCTCTTTGTCCTGCACGGCCATGCTGATCAGCGCGGCCATTTACCCAGAATTCAACTGGGAGCACGGTCGTGCTCCCTGTTCAGCACGATCGTGCTCATCGCGTGATAGTGCTGTTCTGGGCAGGAACAGGGACTAAAACTTAACCAAAATTTAGTATTTAATCCGTTAATCACCCTAAGTCAATTAACAACATGTTTTAAGGATTAAACACATCACATTCTTAGCATCAATCCAACATAAGTATCAGCCCAATTATATCACATGTTCATAATCATCACAACAACATAAACTCAACCAACATTATGAACATAGGTATACATGTTAACAACACTAGCATGTTATCAGAACAACCAACCAATCATGCATACATAAGCAGTCGATCATACAACAAAACCGGGGCCATGGGGACCCCTTTACTCTACTTTAACCCCGAGCCTATGATCACATTACCCTTCTCCCCATACCTGGATTGAAGGTAGCTCTAACAACGTCCCAACGAACGAACCGGTTCCTCCCCTTACGGCGACTCACACCAAAACGAACCTAAACCACTAACACGGATGAGTTAACAGTCTCCCAAAGCCTCCAAACTGACCAAGACGAAAGAAAACAGAAAAGACTCTTCCTGGTCGCACTGTGGCTGCTGAAATTCACCAAAAGTAGGGCTACACGTTAAACCCTCGAGTTCTGTCACGTATATAACGTTCGGACCTGAGCACGGTCGTGCTCACTATTGAGCACGGTCGTGCTCCACTTAACATCAACGAGACGCGGTCTACGCATTGAGCACGGGCGTGCTCACTGTTGAGCACGGTCGTGCTCAACTTAAAATTAGAATCACGCTTCTGACTTTAAGCACGGGCATGCTGGCTAATGAGCACGGGCATGCTCATGTACCAGAAAGGGACTTTTAGCCAAAAATCCCACTATGCCCTCGACCGATAAATCCAACTTAATATAACCAGCTTAATAAAATTAACTATGAAAAACAGGGTGTTACAGTCTATACCTGTCGTCAATGAGTTCCTTGAAGTTTTTCTGGAAGATGTACTTGGTCTACCGCCTGTTCGGGACATAGAGTTCGCGATTGATCTGGTACCGGGCACTGGACCGATATCCATGGCACCATATTGTATGTCGCCAACAGAGCTAGAGGACTTGAAGGAGCAATTGGTGGAACTAATGAGGAAGGAGTTCATTAGACCCAGTGTGTCTCCGTGGGGAGCTCCAGTTTTGTTGGTACGGAAGAAAGACGGGACTTCTCGTTTATGTGTGGATTTCCGTCAGCTGAACAAAGTGACGATCAAGAACAAGTATCGGCTTCCGAGGATAGATGACTTAATGGATCAGTTGCAAGGCACGGCTATTTTCTCAAAGATAGACTTACGATCTGGTTATCATCAGATTCGTGTGAAGGAAGGGGATATCCCGAAGACAGCGTTTCGAACATGCTATGGGCATTATGAGTATCTTGTGATGTCGTTCGGAGTGACGAATGCTCCTGTTATATTCATGGATTACATGAATAGGATTTTTCGTCCTTATCTAGATCAATTTGTCGTTGTCTTTATAAACGACATTCTAATTTATTCTCCTAGTGAAGAAAAACATGCTGAGCATCTCAGTGTGGTTCTTCAAATTTTAAAGGAGAAACAGTTATACGCAAAACCTAAAAAATGTGAATTTTGGCTAGACCAAGTTCAATTTTTAGGTCACGTTATATCGAACGAAGGAATCGCGGTGGATCCGTCAAAAGTTGAAGCTGTTCTACAATGGGAAAGACCAACGACGGTAACAGAAATCCATAGTTTCTTGGGTTTAGCTGGATACTATAGGAGATTCATAGAAGGATTTTCCAAAATAGTAGGACCTCTCACCCAATTAACTCGGAAGGACCAAGCATTTATATGGACCGCAACATGTGAATAAAGTTTTCAGGAATTAAAGAGAAGATTGACTACGTCACCAGTGTTAGTATTACCTTATCCTAAGGAGCCTTTCAAGGTATACTGTGATGCTTCGCATCAAGGGTTGGGGTGTGTACTAATTCAAAACCGGAAAGTCGTAGCTTATGCTTCAAGGCAATTGAAGATTCACGAGAGGAATTACCCTACTCATGACTTGGAGTTAGCAGCGGTGGTTTTTGCATTGAAGATCTGGAGACATTATTTGTATGGATCGACGTTTAATGTTTTCAGTGATCATAAAAGTTTGAAGTACCTTTTCAATAAAAAAGAGCTTAACATGCGGCAAAGACGCTGGTTGGAATTTTTGAAGGATTATGATTTTCAACTGCAGTATCATCCTGGGAAAGCAAACGTAGTAGCGGATGCCTTGAGTAGAAAGTCTATGCATGCGTCTACAATGATGGCTAAGGGACAAGAATTGTTCGAACAATTCCGAGATATGAGGTTAACAGTTAAAACATCACCCGGGAAGTTTTGTTTGGGTATGATTACTATTTCCAATCAATTGATGGAAAAAATACGGGAGAAACAAGAAAGTAATCAATACCTACAAGGAGAAAGGAAGTTAGTACGAAAAGGAGCGGTATCAGAATTTAAAGAAGGAATAGATGGGATTCTAAGGTTCGGTGAAAGAGTTTGTGTACCTGACGATGCTGAACTTAGACAGTTAATTTTGGAGGAAGCTCACAAAAGTAAATTGAGTTTAAATCTGGGAGCTACCAAGATTTATCAAGATCTTAAGCAGCTATATTGGTGGTATGGAATGAAGAAAGACATAATGGAATATGTAGCTTCGTGTTTAGTCTATCAAAAGGCTAAAATTGAACATCAAAGGCCAGGAGGAGTGCTACAATCTCTAGACATTCCAGAATGGAAATGGGATGGCATTGCGATGGATTTTGTAACAAGTTTTCCAAGGACTCGAAAGGGGCATGATGCCATATGGGTAATAATTGATCGACTGACCAAGTCAGCTCACTTTTTGCCTATCAATATAAAGTATCCAATGGAGAGATTGACTCAGTTATACATAGGAGAAATTGTCAGATTACATGGTGTACCTTCGAGTATTATTTCGGGTCGCGATCCAAGCTTTACGTCAAGATTTTGGCAAAGTTTACAAGAGTCGCTGGGAACGAAACTCAGATTGAGTTCGGCTTATCATCCACAAACAGATGGACAATCGGAGAGGACAAACCAGTCATTGGAGGACTTGTTGAGAGCGTGCGTGTTGAAACATACTGAAGGTTGGGATGAATTTCTACCGTTGATAGAATTCACCTACAACAACAGTTTCCACTCAAGCATAGGAATGCACCCTATGAAGCTTTATATGGTCGACGATGCAGAACACCTTTATGTTGGTACCAAGATGGTGGAAGTCTACTGATGGGACCAGATATCGTGCAACAGACAACAGAAAAGGTAAAGATGATTCAGGAGAAAATGAGGACAACTCAAAGTAGACAGAAAAGTTATGCACACAAAAGGCGACGACCTCTTGAGTTTGAGGAAGGCGATCACGTGTTTTTGAGAGTCACGCCAATGATTGGGGTTGGCAAGGTAATTAAATCCAGAAAATTAACACCTAAATTCATTGGACCTTACCAAATTCTTTGTCGGGTAGGTCCAGTAGCCTACAAAATTGCTTTACCACCATTTCTTTCAAATCTTCATGATGTTTTTCATGTTTCACAACTGAGGAAATACATTCCTTATCCATCTCACGTAATCGAACCCGATGTAGTACACTTAAAAGAGAACTTGTCTTATGAGACTACGCCTGTACGAATCGCGAACAAGATGATTAAGCAGCTCAGGGGTAAACAAAATTCCTTAGTCATGGTTATTTGGGATAATACAACTGGAGAAGCAACTTGGGAAGTGGAAGACAAGATGAGATTATAATACCCTGAACTTTTCACAGGTACGTAATTTTGAGAACGAAATTCTTTTTAGTGGGGTAGTATTGTAACACCCAGTTTTTCGTTGTTTACTGTTTTTATATCAGTAAAATAAACAGAAACGTTTATAATTTTATTTTTAAACTTTGAAAATGATTTTGGATAAACCAAGATCATATTCATACACTACTTTACCATAGAAAGTTACGATTAAATTTTGGGTCAAAAATTTAGACGAAACCCGGTCTGCGTTTTACTGACAGTAAGAATTTTACTGCTCAAATGACCTAATATTGACTCGTGAACGAAATGGTTGGGTTTTATTTAGAATTTCCAACAATTTTGGGAATTTTGAAATTTTTCACTAAAAAGTGAAATAATATAATATATAATATTCGGGCGTTATATTAAATCGGGCGAACAACGGAGCTGAATACGGGATTTGTGGGACCCGCTAACGAATAAAGGACATGTCAAATCAAGGTGAGTCACAAGGGGTGAGTCACAGGATGACTACCCTTACTCATGATTACATTTTAGGAGGAAAAGACTAAATTACCCTTTATGTTGATTTTAATTACAAGTTTGCTATAGTGTGAGATTACCATTTTACCCTCAAAATTCATGTATGGACCCTTTTCCTCTCCATTTCCACGGCCCATGCTCTCCCAAGGAGCCCATCTTCTCTTCTATATAATGCGACACCCTTTCTGGGGTCATCACATAGTTACCCAAATGCGGAAAATTTAAATTATTAATCGCTGGTTACTTTCGGAAAATAAACTTTTTAGTAAACGTTTTATCGTGAAAATGGTGATAAATTTTTTTTTTAAAACATCCATGACATAAACAAATATATCTATACGTATATGCATCATCAGTTACATACATACAACATCACTAGTAGGAGATTACAAAAGAGCCCTCATCAGTATAGGCTATTCTCCATCAAACTAAGTAAAGAAAGTAAAGACATATACACAACAGTAATGAGCAGTCCAGAACCATACCAAAAACTCATGGCTCTCAGTAGCCAGATCAAGAACTGACAAGACTCGCTACCCCAAAACTATACCTATAGCTGGTCAAGCTAATGAAAACCATTGGGGAGATCATGATGATCACCCCCACCCCCAGCAGGTATATCTGGTGAAGATACCTCTGCTCCCTCTCCATCGTCAGAAGAGTCATCATCATCAACTGCAGGAGGGTGAAACTCCAGATCTTCCTCAAAGTACTCATAAGGGTCCTCCTCAATCTCAAGCTCCTCTGCCATCTCAACAGGAGGTACTGCCGGTGCTACAATCTGAAGAGGCTGCGGCTGAATAGGCTGAGGTGGAACGATGAATAACCCGTGCTCGGCCAGGAACTGTAGGTAAAGCCATATCGGAGGTAGAGATACCTCAACAGTCTCCACCATATGCGTCCTCCGCTGCGGTCCCGCCTCTACGGTGCCGTCGATCTCTCTAGTAGGGCAATAATAGGTGGCGCTGAGTGCCCCAGGGTTTATCTCCCAGGCACCACCGTTATGTGCTCGATCAAACATGATCGAACGGAGTCTCGAATGTGCCAGTGGCATATCCGGGTCCATCTAATCTCAGACGAAATCGTATATGCACAAGTAGAGAAACCAAAAATAAAACATGCAAGAGTGAGAAAACCAATCATCTAGATTTAACTCGACAACTCCATGCATGACACCACAGATAACACATACACATATACATGTTATAAGCATTCATATCAAGCTAATAGTTTATCACTGGGTTTCATACCCCACACATCATCATTTGAAAAACTATGCATGAACACTTCAATACATCGTCTAACTTTGTACTTAATCTCATGAGATATCCCAACCGTAGTGAGTTGATCAAGCTCAATTGCCACACAAGGCAAAAAGGCACGCCGCCATTGGC
Organism: Echinosophora koreensis; assembly: GCA_035048595.1. Lineage (NCBI taxonomy): Eukaryota > Viridiplantae > Streptophyta > Magnoliopsida > Fabales > Fabaceae > Echinosophora > Echinosophora koreensis. Next base: position 60,895 of record JAPCYP010000324.1, on the reverse strand, counting down.
ACGCAGCCAAAACCCATTGCACACTGTCCAAACCCAAGGCACAGTGATAAAAACGTAAATGGGGTTTCATTGTCCACCCGGGCACAATGAAGGAAATAGTAGCATGAGATACCTGATGCCCCAAGGTACTCACACATAAACCGGGGTACGTCTGCCAAATGCATGCAACAAAAACACTTTGTTCTTGACACTTTTCTTTGTGTTCAATCTCCCTTTGCTGAAGCTCAAAATGGCTTACGACTAACCATAGTTTAAAACATCTTTAAAACTTTAATTAATAACACAGGACATCAAAGTCCGAGTGCTCAATCACGACATCCCTAGACCGATGCACCAGTCAGATGTTCGTGGTAATAGAAAATATCTTAAATGTTTTTAACTCAGTAGACACCAAGTCTATAGTAGACACCAATTCTACAGGACCTCAAAGTCCAAAGGACACCGAGTCCATAACACAACACGAACCTTAGTACCCCGACGTCTCGGTTACTCAGTTCAAAACCACTTTTTACACAGTTGAGTTCAACTTAATTTCGGAAAATCATTTCAAATGGGAAATAAAATCGTAAGTTAAAAATTTAACTTTTTATAAAAGATGTTTACTGGAGCCTCAAAGTTGTTAAACTACGTACTGCCGCTTTAGGATTTCTTGCCGTCGGTATATTTCCAAGTTGCCGTCAAATTAGCCATTTAAGCCAAATTTTAGCTTTTTCCACTTAAACATTTTTCTAAAATCATTATTAAGTTATTTTCGAAAAATAATTTCATAAAATAAATTTTTATAATATTCCGGAATTTCTTACGTAAAAATCAGCAGTACAAAAATATATTCACGGTTACGTCCTCACTGTGACTCATAAATCACTCTTACAGCGATAAATCATTAAAATAATGATATTTTCCAAAACTCCTTATTTTTCCCAAATAAATATTTTCCATTAATATTATATTCCAATATTTTACCATTAAAACATTGAATATAATTTACGAAGCTTTTCAAAGCTTTTATCTGATTAGTTAATTGGGCACTGACCACTGTCAGGCTTCTCAAACAACATCCACCACAATATCACAGTAATATTTTCAGGCAGATCATGCATCACAGCATTAAAATAAATAATTGCAGATAAACAATTATAAATAGATAACCAACACAGATAAAAAAATAAACGACTTAAACACTTAAACAATCACCAACAAATAATTATAGACAACACAAATTGGCATGTAGCCATCGAATAAACCCCTTAGGTAATCCCCTCTTACCTTTCGAAGATTTCTCAGTTAGTCGAATTACGTTGTCGGAAGTCAAAAACTCACGTACACCTCGGTTTAAGCTTAACCTTCAACAATGCAATCAAACAATTACTACTCAAACAATTAAAATCCTCCGAATCACTCCTAATTGGTCACGGCCTAGACTAGGTTTAGTGGCAAAAATTCTAACTTTGCTTAAGTCTTGGATTAATGATCCAAAATCCTTAAGTCTTTGTAACACTTGTTTAACAACAAAGATTAAAACATCAACTTTTAATTTCACAAAACCCTAATTTCGGCCAAGACATTAGATTATGCCTAGGAATCTTAGTTTGACATAAGAACATAGATTCATCATTAATACATGTTCAATAGATGATTAACATGATTACTTCCAAGACAAGAAATTAAGTTCCTACACCCATTTTTTTACATGGTTCGGCCTAGGTTAGAAACAAGGGAAGGAAAATTTTGTTTGCAACAATCTCTTAGATCTTGTTAGTAGAGATAATAATTAGAACATAGAAAGTGGTTTCACATTTTTAGGATTTTTCTATGATTTACTATGATTTTTCAAAATTATGAACAACTAAGATGAATAATATGAAAAAGTCTCTAAAACAAGAAATGAAATGAAAGAATAATAGTTTAGAGATGATAAGGAACATGAATCACCTCTTGGAATTTGAAAATGGGCAAGGAATCACCAAGCTCCTTCACAAATCAAGCTTATGGAGTTTGAGAGAGAAAAGAGAATTGGAGAAGATGGAGGAATAGTGTGGAAACTTGTAGAATGAACTAGAGCTCCCAAGTTGCCTCTAGAATTTGTAGAGCAAGCCTCCAAGCCATGGGCCTTGCGCCACTTTTGGGCTTAAAAAGCCCAAGCCCAATTATTTTTCACTTATATCAACAAAAGGCATAATGAAGACATAGGAAATTTAAGACTAGAATTGCCTCATGGAAATGAATCCTTGGACATGAAATTAAGCCTTTTGGGTGCAGCCCTTAATGGGTTTGAATGGCAAGAATTTGGACGACATCACTTAGTGTATCAAAGAAATTAGTTTAGGGACCAAAATGCAAATAATAGAAAGATTAGGGATCAAAATGCAATTGTTAAAAATTGCTAACATAATCCTAAGCCACATTAAACCACTCACATGGATGACCTATTCCTAATAGAATATAGGGTTTTTCCACTTATCGAGTCTCAAAACTCCCGTAATCGGCTCTGTCGTTTACCCGATTGAACATAACGTCCGTAAAACATATATTATTTTACGTTTTGTGAAATAATTCTAAAAATAAACAATCGTAGGAAATAAAATAAAAACCATAATTGTTTCGTTCACGAATTAAAATTAGGTCTTCTGATCAGTATAAATATACTGTCAGTGAAATTCGCTGGTTGGGATTCGCCTGACTTTTCAACCTAAATTTTAATCACAACTTTCTACGATCAAGTAGAATAGAGTGGTAAACTCCTTTATTTAAAATAATTTTCTAAAACTCAAATAAATATTTAAACTTATTCGTATGTATTTCTGTTATTTAAAACAGTAAAAAGTAGGGTGTTACATTACTACCCCACTAAAAAAGAATTTCGTCCTCGAAATTACGCACCTGTAAACAAATCAGGATACTGTAACTTCATTTTGTCTTCCACTTCCCAAGTTGCTTCTCCGGTCATATCATCCCAAATAACCTTGACCAAGGAAATTTGTTTACCCCTGAGTTGCTTTATCGTCTTATCCGCGATTCGTACCGGTAAAGTCTCGTAAGACAAGTTTTCTTTCAGTTGTACTAAATCGGGTTCAATTACATGAGATGGATCAGGAATATACTTCCTCAATTGTGAAACGTGAAAAACATCATGAAGATTGGAAAGAAAAGGTGGTAAAGAAATTTTATAGGCTACTGGACCTACACGACGAAGAATTTGGTAAGGTCCAATGAATTTAGGAGTGAGTTTTCTGGATTTAATTACCTTGCCAACCCCAGTCGTTGGCGTGACTCTCAAAAACACATGTTCGCCTTCCTCAAACTCAAGAGGTCATCGTCGTTTGTCAGCATAACTTTTCTGTCGACTCTGAGTTGTCCGCATTTTCTCCTGAATCATTTTCACCTTTTCCATGGTTTGTTGCACGATATCTGGTCCTATTACTACACTTTCACCATCCTGGTACCAACATAAAGGCGTTCTGCACCATCGACCATACAAAGCTTCATAGGGCGCCATTCCTATGCTCGAATGAAAACTATTATTGTAAGTGAATTCTATCATTGATAGATATTCATCCCAACTTCCAGCATTATCCAGTACACAGGCTCTCAGCAAATCTTCAAGTGACTGTATTGTCCTCTCTGATTGTCCATCTGTTTGAGGATGATAAGCCGAACTCAACCTGTGTTTTGTTCCTAACGAATCTTGCAGACTATGCCAAAACCTTGACGTAAATCTCGGATCACGATCTGAGATAATACTCGAAGGTACTCCATGTAATCTAACGATTTCATCGATGTATAACTGAGTTAATCTCTCCAGTGGGTATTTCATATTAAATGGCAAAAAGTGAGCCGACTCTGTTAGTCGATCAATTATTACCCATATAGCGTCATACCCTTTCCGAGTCTTTGGCAAACTTGACACGAAATCCATCGCAATACCATCCTATTTCCATTCTGGAATGTCTAAGGATTGTAGCATTCCTGCTGGTCTTTGATGTTCCACTTTAACTTTTTGACAAGTTAAAAATGCAGCTACGTACTTCATTACGTCTCTTTTCATACCGTACCACCAATACAATTTCTTAAGATCTTGGTACATCTTAGTAGCTCCCGGATGTAAACTTAACTTGCTTTGATGAGCTTCTTCAAGAATCAAGTTTCTAAGTTTGGCGTCGTTCGGTACACAAATCCTTTCACCGAATCTTAAAATTCCATCAGTTCCTTCTTTAAATTCCGACACCGCTCCTTGTCGCACTAATTCTCTTTCTCCTCGTAGGTACTGATCACTTTCTTGCTTCTCTTTAATTTGTTCCATCAGTTCATTTGAAACAGTAATCATATCTAAACACAATTTTCCTGGTGACATCTTAATTGTCAATCGCATATCTCGGAATTGTTCTAACAATTCTTGCTCTTTGACCATCATTACCGATATATGCATTGATTTCCTACTCAAGGCGTCCGCTACTACGTTCGCTTTTCCAGGGTGATACTGTAGTTGGAAATCATAATCCTTTATAAATTCCAACCAACGTCTCTGCCTCATGTTAAGCTCCTTTTGATCGAATAGGTATTTCAAACTTTTATGGTCGCTGAAAACATTAAAAGTCGCTCCATACAAATAATGTCTCCAGAATTTTAAAGCAAATACCACTGATGCTAACTCCAAGTCATGTGTAGGATAGTTCCTTTCATGAATCTTCAACTGTCTTGAAGCGTAAGCTACGACTTTTCGGTCTTGCATTAGTACACATCCTAACCCTTGATGTGAAGCATCACAATAAACCTCAAAAGGTTCATTAGGATCGGGTAGTACCAACACAGGTGAAGTAGTCAACCTCCTCTTTAATTCTTGAAAACTTCCTTCACATGCTTCTGTCCATATGAATGCTTGATCTTTTCGAGTTAATTGAGTAAGAGGTCCTACTATTTTGGAAAATCCTTCAATGAATCTCCTATAGTATCCCGCTAAACCCACGAAACTACGAATCTCGGTTAGTCTCAGGTCATTCCCCCTGTAAAACAGCTTCAACTTTCGACGGATCTACAGCAATTTCTTCACTTGATATGACGTGTCCTAAAAATTGAACTTGGTCTAACCAAAATTCACACTTTTCAGGTTTCGCATATAACTTTTTCTCCTTTAAAATTTGGAGAACCACACTGAGATGTTCAGCATGTTTTTCGTTATTAGGAGAATAGATTAGAATATCGTCTATAAAAACAATGACAAACTGATCTAAGTAAGGACGAAAAATCCTATTCATGTAATCTATGAATATCACCGGAGCATTCGTAACTCCAAATGGCATCCCAAGGTACTCATAATGCCCATAGCGTGTTCGAAACACTGTTTTAGGAACATCTTCCGCCTTCACGCGAATCTGATGATAGCCCGAACGTAAATCTATCTTCGAGAAAACGGTTGTTCCACGTAATTGATCCATTAAATCATCTATTCTTGGAAGCGGATACTTATTTTTAACCGTGACTTTGTTCAACTGACGAAAATCTACGCATAAACGAGAAGTTTCGCCTTTCTTTTTCACCAACAAAACTGGAGCTCTCCACGGGGATACACTGGGTCTAATGAATTCCTTCCTCATCAGTTCCACTAGTTGCCCTTTTAAGTCCTCAAGTTCTGATGGCGACATTCGATATGGTGCTATGGATATTGGTCCGGTGCTTGGAATCAGATCAATCGCGAACTCAATCTCCCGAACAGGTGGTAGTCCAGGTACATCTTCAGGAAAAACCTTTAGAAACTCGTTGACAACGGGTATACACTGCAAGTCTAACTCGCTCTTAACGTCTAAGGAAAATAATGACATGTATCCTTACGCTCCTTCTTTTAAAGAAGCATTTACTTGATTAGTAGTTAATAATCCAGAAATCTCATCCATAGGAAAAATTAAAGTTTTGTGTGCACAATCTATTAAGATATGGTTGGAAGACAACCAATCCAAGCCTAAAATTACATCTAACTTTATTAAAGGCAAACAGATCAGGTTAACAAGAAAATGTTTATCCTGAATAATGATAGGACAATTCAAGCAAATAGAAGTGACTAAAACTGGCTTAGCAGTAGGAGTTGAAACAATAAGATCACACGACAAAGAAGAAACAGGCAGTTTCAGCAGTTTCACACAATCCATCGAAATAAAAGAATGCATCGCACCCAAATCGAAAAGTACAGTTAAAAGATTACCGTTTATGTCACACTTACCCTGTATGAGATCGTCAGAGTTTGAAGCCTCAGCTCCACTCATAGTGTAAACTCTCCCCTTAGCCGTCGGTTTATTTGTTATGGTGATATTGACAGCCGGTCCATGCTTCGGTGCATTGTAATCCTTTGCCAAATGCCCCAATTGATTACAGTTGAAACATCTAGTTCCCCTCGTAGGACAAGTATCCATCATGTGTCTGGTATCTCCACAGTTGTAATACCTTCTGATTTGGCCTTGATTTTGATTCTTTTGGCCTCCACCCCCGGTTACAGCAGCATTCGAACGATCCCTTTCCAATTCTGACTTTGATTGTTGGAACGAGAGGGTCCACCAATGTTCCCCCTATTATCTCTTCCATTCCTCATTTGCTCTATCGTACAACTCATCTCAACTAAATCTTGAAAATTACGGAGTTGTAGAGGTAAAACAGATTCCTTAATTTCAAATCGCAATCCGGCCTCAAACCTTTCACACTTCCAGCTTTCATTTGGTTAGGCTTGAAAGAAACGGAAGTATTTGGCAAGTGATTCAAACTTCACCGCATACTCCCCCACAGTCAAATCTCTCTGGTACAGTCACAGAAATTCTTGTTCTTTCTCAATCCGCACACTCTCTGGAAAATACTTGTTCAGGAATGCGGTTTTAAACACATCCCAAGTAATTCCTTGATGATCAGCTTCCAGCAGCTGTCGAGCACCTCTCCACCAGTACTCCGCATCTCCTATCAGTAGGAAAACAGCATAGGTAACCCTAACTTCAACCGGAGTAGCCACCAACTCAAAGATTTTATCTAGTTCTTGGATCCATAAATAGGCCTTCTCATGATCAACATCCACACCAAACTGGGAAGGATTCTGGCTTCGAAACGCAATCAGAGCCTTGCCCTCCGCAGCTTGCAGATTCTGGGCATTCATAGATGCAGTTTGATTTGCAATCGCTGCTGCCACATTTTCCATCGCCTGAGCCGCATAATCCACTCCTTCTTCATACTGTTCATTCATGTTACCACGACAGCCAACATGACCACCTCTACGGCCTCTTCCACGGCCACGTCCACGTCCAAGTCCACGTCCAGCTTCTGGTACAACAACTGGTTCCATAACTGACCTACAAGCCACAATCAGTTAAACCAAAACCAGAAACTGAAACGTAAACTTAGGTAGTAAAGCACATTACTTCTAAGAAGTAATTCAAACAAGTCTTACTTTAGAGGAAACACAACGTCTACACAACAGACCTATTTCCCAACATTCCCGAAAGACTCGACCAGCTCTGATACCACAAATGCGACACCCTTTCTGGGATCATCACATAGTTACCCAATTGCGGAAAATAATTACTATTAATCGCTGGTTACTTTCAAAAAATAAACTTTTTAGTAAACGTTTTATCGTGAAAATGGTGATGAAATTTTTTTTTTTGCTAAAACAAAACATCCATACATAAACAAATACATCTATACGTATATGCATCATCAGTTACATACATACAGCATCACTAATAGGAGAGTACAAAAGAGCCCTCATCAGTATAGGCTATTCTCCATCAAACTAAGTAAAGAAAGTAAAGACATATACACAACAAGTAACGAGCAGTCCAGAACCATATCAAAAACTCATGGCTCTCAGTAGGCAGATCAAAAACTGACAAGACTCGCTACCTCAAACTATTCCTATAGCTGGTCAAGCTAATGAAAACCATTGGGGAGATCATGATGATCACCCCCACCTCCAGCAGGTGTATCTGGTCAAGATACCTCTGCTCCCTCTCCATCGTCGGAAGAGTCATCATCATCAACTACAGGAGGGTGAAACTCCAGATCATCCTCAAAGTACTCATAGGGGTCCTCCTCAATCTCAGGATCCTCTGCCACCTCAACAGGAGGTACTGCCGGTGCTATAATCTGAAGAGGCTGAGGCTGAATCGGCTGAGGTGGAACGACGAGTAACCCGTGCTCGGCCAAGAACTGTAGGTAAAGTCATATAGGAGGTAGAGATACCTCAACAGTCTCCACAACATACGTCCTCCGCTGTGGTGCTGCCTCTACGGTGCCGACAATCTCTCTAGTAGGGCCATAATAGGTGGCGCTGAGTGCCCCAGGGTTTATCTCCCAGCCATCACCGTGATGTGCACGATCAAACATGATCGAGCGTAGCCTTGAATGTGCCAGGGGCATATCCGGGTCCATCTAATCTCAGACGAAAACGTATATGCACAAGTAGAGAAACCACAAATAAAACATGCAAGAGTGAGAAACCAATATCTGGAGTTAACTCGACAACTACATGCACGACACCACAGATAACACATACACATATACATGTTATATAAACATAAGCATTCATATCAAGCTAATAGTTTATCACTGGGTTTCATACCCCACACATCATCAGTTGAAAAACTATGCATGAACACTTCAACATATCGTCTAACTTTGCACTTAATCTCATGAGATATCCCAACCGTAGTGAGTTGATCAGCCTCGATTGCCACACAAGGCAAAAAGGCACACAGCCATTGGCACGCAGTCAAAAGCCATTGCACACTGTCCAAACCCAAGGCACAGTGATAAAAACGTAAATGGGGTTTCATTGTCCACCCGGACACAATGAAGGAAATCGTAGCATGAGATACCTGAAGCCGCAAGGTACTCACACATAAACCGGGGCACATCTGCCAAATGCATGCAACAAAAACACTTTGTTCTTGACACTTTTCTTTGTGTTCAATCTCCTTTTGCCGAAGCTCAAAATGGCTTATGACTAACCATAGTTTTAAACATCTTTAAAACTTTAATTAATAACATAGGACCTCAAAGTCCGAGTGCTCAATCACGACACCCCTAGACCGATGCACTAGTCAGAGGTTCGTGGTAATAGAAAACATCTTAAATGTTTTTAACTCAATAGACACCAAGTCTACAGTAGACACCAAGTCTACAGAACCTCAAAGTCCAAAGGACACCGAGTCCATAACACAACACGAACCTTAGTACCCCGACGTCTCGGTTACTAAGTTCAAACCACTTTTAACACAGTTGAGTTCAACTTAATTTCGGAAAATCATTTCAAATGGGAAATAAAATCGTCAGTTAAAAATTTAACTTTTTATAAAAGATGGTCACTGGAGCCTCAAAGTTGTTAAACTACGTACTGCCGCTTTAGGATTTCTTGCCGTCGGTATTTTTCCAAGTTGCTGTCAAATTAGCCATTTAAGCCAAATTTTAGCTTTTTCCACTTAAACATTTTACTAAAATCATTATTAAGTTATTTTCGAAAATTAATTTCATAAAATAACCTTTTATAATATTCCGGAATTTCTTACGTAAAAATCAGCAGTACAAAAATATATTCACGGTTACGTCCTCACTATGACTCATAAATCACTCTTACAGCGATAAATCATTAAAATAATGATATTTTCCAAAACTCCTTATTTTTCCCAAATAAATATTTTCCATTAATATTATATTCCAATATTTTACCGTTAAAACAGTGAATATAATTTACGAAGCTTTTCAAAGCTTTTATTTGATTAGTTAATTGGGCACTGACCACTGTCAGGCTTCTCAAACAACATCCACCACAATATCACAATAATATTTTCAGGCAGATCATGCATCACAGCATTAAAATAAATAATTACAGATAAACAATTATAAACAGATAACCAACACATATAAAAAAAATAAACGACCTAAACACTTAAACAACTACCAACACTTAAACCCCTTAGGTAATCCCCTCTTACCTTTCGAAGATTTCTCAGTTAGTCGAATTACGTTGTCGGAAGTCAAAAACTCACGTACACCTCGGTTTAAGCTTAACCTTCAACAATGTAATCAAACAATTACTACTCAAACAATTAAAATCCTCCTAATCACTCCTAATTGGTCACGGCCTAGACTAGGTTTAGTGGCAAAAATTCTAACTTTGCTTAAGTCTTGGATTAATGATCCAAAATCCTTAAGTCTTTGTAACACTTGTTTAATAACAAAGATTAAAACATCAACTTTTAATTTCACAAAACCCTAATTTCGGCCAAGACATTAGATTATGGCTAGGAATCTTAGTTTGACATAAGAACATAGATTCATCATTAATACATGTTCAATAGATGATTAACATGATTACTTCCATGACAAGAAATTAAGTTCCTACACCCATTTTTTTACATGGTTCGGCCTAGGCTAGAAACAAGGGAAGGAAAATTTTGTTTGCAACAATCTCTTAGATCATGATAGTAGAGATAATAATTAGAACATAGAAAGTGGTTTCACATTTTTAGGGTTTTTCTATGATTTACTATGATTTTTCAAAGTTATGAACAACTAAGATGAATAATATGAAAAAGTCTCAAAAACAAGAAATGAAATGAAAGAATAGTAGTTTAGAGATGATTAGGGACATGAATCACCTCTTGGAATTTGAAAATGGGCAAGGAATCACCAAGCTCCTTCACAAATCAAGCTTATGGAGTTTGAGAGAGAAAAGAGAATTGGAGAAGATGGACGAATAGTGTGGAAACTTGTAGAAAGAACTAGAGCTCCCAAGTTGCCTCTAGAATTTGTAGATCAAGCCTCCAAGCCATGGGCCTTGCGCTACTTTTGGGCTTAAAAAGCCCAAGCCCAATTATTTTTCACTTATATCAACTTAAGGCATAATGAAGACATAGGAAATTTAAGACTAGAATTGCCTCATGGAAATGAATCCTTGGACATGAAATTGAGCCTTTTGGGTGCAGCCCTTAATGGGTTTGAATGGCAAGAATTTGGCCCACTTCACTTAGTGTATCAAAGAAATTAGTTTAGGGACCAAAATGCAAATAATAGAAAGTTTAGGGATCAAAATGCAATTGTTAAAAATTGCTAACATAATCCTAAGCCACATTAAACCTCTCACATGGATCACCTATTCCTAAGAGAATATAGGGTTTGTCCAATTATCGAGTCTCAAAAATCCCGTAATCGGCTCCGTCATTTACCCGATTGAACATAACGTCCGTAAAACGTATATTATTTCACGTTTTGTGAAATAATTCTAAAAATACACAATCGTAAGAAATAAAATAAAAACCTTAATTGTTTCGTTCACGAATTAAAATTAGGTCTTCTGATCAGTATAAATATATGGTCAGTGAAATTCACAGGCCGGGATTCGCTTCACTTTTCTACCTAAGTTTTAATCACAACTTTCTAAAACTCAAATAAATATTTAAACATATTCGTATGTATTTCTGTTATTTAAAACAGTAAAAAGTAGGGTGTTACAATACTACCCCACCAAAAAAGAATTTCGTCCTCGAAATTACGTACCTGTAAACAAATCAGGATACTATAACTTCATTTTGTCTTCCACTTCCCAAGTTGCTTCTCCTGTCACATCATCCCAAATAACCTTCGCCAAGGAAATTTCTTTACCCCTGAGTTGCTTTATCGTCTTATCCGCGATTCGTACCGGTAAAGTCTCATAAGACAAGTTTTCTTTCAGTTGTACTAAATCGGGTTCAATTACATGAGATGGATCAGGAATATACTTCCTCAATTGTAAAACGTGAAAAACATCATGAAGATTGGAAAGAAAAGGTGGTAAAGAAATTTTATAGGCTACTGGACCTACACGACGAAGAATTTGGTAAGGTCCAATGAATTTAGGAGTGAGTTTTCTGGATTTAATTACCCTGCCAAACCCAGTCGTTGGCGTGACTCTCAAAAACACATGTTCGCCTTCCTCAAACTCAAGAGGTCGTCGTCGTTTGTCAGCATAACTTTTCTGTCGACTCTGAGTTGTCCGCATTTTCTCCTGAATCATTTTCACCTTTTCCGTCATTTGTTGCACGATATCTGGTCCTATTACTACACTTTCACCATCCTGGTACCAACATAAAGGCATTCTGCACCGTCGACCATACAAAACTTCATAGGGCGCCATTCCTATGCTCGAATGAAAACTATTATTGTAAGTGAATTCTATCATTGATAGATATTCATCCCAACTTCCAGCATTTTCCAGCACACAGGCTCTCAGCAAATCTTCAAGTGACTGTATTGTCCTCTCTGATTGTCCATCTGTTTGAGGATGATAAGCCAAACTAAACCTGAGTTTCGTTCCTAACGAATCTTGCAGACTATGCCAAAACCTTGACGTAAATCTCGAATCACGATCTGAGATAATACTCGAAGGTACTCCATGTAATCTAACAACTTCATCGATGTATAACTGAGTTAATCTGTCCAGTGGGTATTTCATATTAAATGGCAAAAAGTGAGCCGACTTTGTCAGTCGATCAATTATTACCCATATAGCGTCATACCCTTTCCGAGTCTTTGGCAAACTTGACACGAAATCCATGGCAAAACCATCTCATTTCCATTCTGGAATGTCTAAGGATTGTAGCATTCCTGCTGGTCTTTGATGTTCCACTTTAACTTTTTGACAAGTTAAACATGCAGCTACGTACTTCATTACGTCTCTCTTCATACTGTACCACCAATACAATTTCTTAAGATCTTGGTACATCTTAGTAGCTCTCGGATGTAAACTTAACTTGCTTTGATGAGCTTCTTCAAGAATCAACTTTCTAAGTTCGGCGTCGTTCGGTACACAAATCCTTTCACCGAATCTTAAAATTCCATCAGTTCCTTCTTTAAATTCCGACACCGCTCCTTGTCGCACTAATTCTCTTTCTCCTCGTAGGTACAGATCACTTTCTTGCTTCTCTTTAATTTATTCAATCAGTTCATTTGAAACAGTAATCATACCTAAACACAATTTTCCTGGTGACATCTTAATTGTCAATCGCATATCTCGGAATTGTTCTAACAATTCTTGCTCTTTCTAGGGTGATACTGTAGTTGGAAATCATAATCCTTTAGAAATTCCAACCAACGTCTCTGCCTCATGTTAAGCTCCTTTAGATCGAATAGGTATTTCAAACTTTTATGGTCGCTGAAAACATTAAAAGTCGCTCCATACAAATAATGTCTCCAGATTTTTAAAGTAAATACCACTGCTGCTAACTCCAAGTCATGTGTAGGATAGTTCCTTTCATGAATCTTCAACTGTCTTGAAGCGTAAGCTACGACTTTTCGGTCTTGCATTAGTACACATCCTAACCCTTGATGTGAAGCATCACAATAAACCTCAAAAGGTTCATTAGGATCGGGTAGTACCAACACAGGTGAAGTAGTCAACCTCCTCTTTAATTCTTGAAAACTTCCTTCACATGCTTCTGTCCATATGAACGCTTGATCTTTTCGAGTTAATTGAGTATGAGGTCCTACTATTTTGGAAAATCCTTCAATGAATCTCCTATAGTATCTCGCTAAACCCACGAAACTATGAATCTCGGTTACAGTCTCGGGTCGTTCCCAACCAGACGAGTGCCATGATCTGTCACTTAGGGGCAAACACAATTGGGAACTCCTATTGGACGATGACATTAGATTCTGGAATGATCGACACCTTAAGGTGATTTGTCATAATCAACCACAAATTGGAACCCTAAATAAGCAATCAGAGTATATGCAGTGGTACAAGCATCGGACACATCGATGGGTTGGCAGGGAAGGCGCACTACGAGGATTTTCGGTAACGTTTAAGTTTTCCAACATATTGTTTTTTGATTGAATTATCTTTAGAGAAATTATTGTTAATAGTTATTCACCTTGTTGTAGGTTGATGGGATGGAGCGGTTGTACTACTTAAGTACACCTGAGGGTCAACCTGAGTTCACTTTTGATGAACTTAATACAGAGCTTGCTTTCATTCTGGCGGCATCGGACGAGGCTGATAGAATCACTACACCTATTGTCTCAGCTGTACCTCTCACACAAGCCGTGGAGCCGAATCCTCCATTTGCACGCATGCCAGTAGCAAGAGTGGAGGGTCAGTCTCTTGGTAGGAGAAGACAACGGCTGGAACAACAGAATTTATATACACCGCCTATACTGGGACGCGGAGAAGGATATTATTATGCACCCACCCAGTACCATGACTTGACACAGGAACCCGCTCCAACTTATTTTCATACTGACATGGCAGGACCATCGTCAATGCCTCCCCACTTCTCATCGTCAATGCATACTTCACCCAATTTATTCTCCACACCACCCACCTATCAACCGACTGCTAACACACCAGATGCACCCAACCCCCTAATTGAGAAAATACAAAACACCCCAATGTACTATCCTGGATACCCTGGTATGGGTATTGACTTGAACGTCGATTTAGCCGCAGTCTTAGACTCTAGCTCCGCAAGTGAAGGCCCAGTTCAGGTTGAGCCTAATGTTAGAAGAAATCCACGTCAAGAGGCTCGGGGTAAACAACGACAGTGCATCTTGTCTCCCTTTCAGCATGATGGTGATCCAGCTCAGTAGTCACACTACAATATGCATTGTTATTATGTAGAATATTATGTAATTGATATTTTGTACCTAACGGACATTTCAATTTTTGAACTTAATGGAGTTACTTGATATTTTGTTTCGTTATATTTTTTTTACGTCTTGAAGTTGTAGCATTTAATACTATAACAACACATACAAACTATATGCTGAAGCATTTGATTTATTAAAACAAAGCACCCTAAACCATACATAACTAGGTGTAATCTACAAATTATCTTCCGTACCAACTCCTCCACTTCCTGATCCTCCAGCTCGTTGAGGGCAGTGGCGTCGGTTATGACCCTAAGACCGACACAATCCACATCGTTGGGTTGGTTGTGACTCTACCCAATCCATCTCATTAAGAATGCGGGTTGACTTGGGTCTCCCTTTCAGGCGTAGCATCGACAGATCCGGCACTAAGGTCCAAGGCTGTTGTATCTCCGGTATCGCTTCCTCATTTCCGATCGGAAACCACTGGGGAGCGTAAGCGTTAATGATGTTGTGCCATTTGTATACATCATTAACATACTGATCCCAGTCGAGCATCATGGCCGCACATACAGCAAGCACATGTGAACAAGGCAGGTGAAGTGCCTGAAATCTTCCACACTGACAATATTTCGTTTGTAAGTTGACCCTCCAGCTGCGACCCCCTCTCTGGGTGACCGGATTGAATGCTTCTTCTACCTCGAATCGTAGATTCTGGGTGTCATATAGGCGGACTTGATGCGAACAAGCATCTTCTTGCTATTTCAAGATCTTCTTCATTGCCTTGTCAGAATATCGGTGACCACTACTCAGCTTGTCTCTCGCTTCCGCACCCCGCTGAACAAAATATTCGACGATCCTACCATACGAACACTTAACCAAAGCAGTGATTGGCAAATTCCTAGCACCCTTTAAAATTTTATTCACACATTCAGACAAGTTAGTTGTCATGTGTCCAAATCGACGACCACCATCATCATAAGCCAGTGACCATTTCTCCTTCCTAATGCCATCAATCCACCTTTGTATTTCAGGACCGGTTTCACAGAATTCCTCAAGCTTCCGATCAAAGTTTATCTTACATGCCATGTGCCCTATACAAAAATGTTTAATTATTCAGGTCACCATTTATCTTGAACAAATACATAATTAAACAAATTATGTAGTTGGAAAAAGACATACCTAGAGTCATCAGATCCTCCTTTAACTTTGTATTCTTGAATCTCTGGTTGAAATTACTGGTAATATGTCGAAGACAGTATACATGATACGCATTCGGAGGCTGCCAACCTAGGTGAGGATTCGAAACGGCCGATTTAATGCTTTGGTGCCGGTCGGAGATCAGACATATACACATCTTATTAGTAACATGTTCCAGGATCAATCCCAAAACCCAAGACCATCTAACGTTTCTCCTTCCACAACAGCAAAAGCAAGCGGCAGCAAATGACTGTTTCCATCCTGTGATGTGGCAATCAACAGTGTGCCACGATACTTACCATACAGAAATATACCATCAATCTGTATTATTGGTTTGCAGTTATTAAATGCATCACAACATTGTCTAAACGTCCAGAAAACACGATGAAACGTGCAATATTGGTTGTTCAGACGATTGCCCACCACATATAGATTGGTCTCAATCTTGTAAAATGAATCTGGTGAAAACAACTGCATATGTTATAACCATCTAGGCAGCGTGGCATAGGATTCATCCCAATCTCCAAATACCTTCACAATGGCCTTTTGCTTGGCTTTCCATGCTTTTCTGTAAGATATCTTGTACCCATAAGTACTTAGAATTCTTTCGCGTATCAAAGCGATTGTGACCAATGACGCTGTTCGGACCATACCTAGGAAGTCGATTTAAATTTAAAGTTAGATTACAATTTCAATTAAAAGTGATGAAACAAAATAAATTGACTAATGATCGTACCTAGTATGCACGAGCATACGAAGTAAGAATCCAACTTTGTGTGGTCTTGCGACAACATCCGATTCACACAATTATGTTGACCACCCCACTTTGTAACCTCCCACTTTAGTGACTTTTTCGACAAGATAGCCCTCATCCTCCATGGGTATCCTGTCACACGATTTGAGCACTGGACATAATAAATGGTTGATTTAGATTCAACAACTTTGAAATCCTGATGAACATTCATGGAATAATGTTTAACAGCCATTTGAACTGCCTGTTTACTATCGAATCGCAAGCCAACGTACAATTCCTGACCCACTTTCCACGATCCTGGAACATCTACGCCTTCAAATTCTATCTCCTAATCAGGATGGTCCCAGTTTATATAATTATAATGGGGGGATGAGTTGAAGAATGCACCATGCGATTGACCTACAAGCGAGGAAAAATGAATAGATTGGCAATTATAGTAAAAATTAATATTTCTACAAATAAAAATTAATAATAATAATGTCAGAATAAAATTATTAACTGATAGAGGAAACCAACTAGCTTGATGCGGAACAAAACCACCAGGAGCCACCGATGAAACAGGAGCTGCAGCAATTCCAGGTGACAGCAATGCAGACAGAACTATGTTGGAACCCTGTTCAGCCTCCTCCTCGGTGTCCGATGAACCACTAGTTGGTATATCATCTTCCTCATCGTCTTCATCTGACTCCTCCTCCATCTCGCTTGCCCAATCTTCGTCTTCGTCATCTTCATCATCTGCACTTGACCCAAGGTTTACCGGCACATTTCTCTGCTCGAAATTACTACCCAATGACGGTACAAGGAATGTGGAAGTGCCTGCAACATTAACATCAACGTACAACTCAAGTGTTGACATCCACGGATTTTGGATTAAACCATTTAGCATGCATTCCACATCTCGATCATCAGCAATTTCAACAAGAATATATTTCACTGGATTGTCACATATCATATATCTTGTCGCAATTTTTGTAACTGATTGATTTGGTTGCAGTCTCAACTTCGACTGAATCTTTGCCCTCAAACGCTCGTACCGGATACCATGTTTTATTTGCACAGTTACTTGGTCCCCTTCAAATATAATTCTTTCTGGTCCATCGAAGACTCTCCCGTTCGAGTACACAAATACTGCAACTTGGCTCATGACGTATGCCCTACAATAATATCAAATAAATAATAATAACCCAAAAATTTACAATTTCTAATAATAACAATATTAAAAATGATTAACACTTAAATATGTAAAATTAATAAAAAAAATTTAATAAAACATAATTATTACCGCAAAATTAAAATAATCATAATAACCATTTACAATTTTTTAAAATAAGCATACTACAAATTAAAACTAAATAACAATTACTAATACTAAATACTGATACTAATAATCATAATATTACTATTATATTATAATTAAAAAATAAACTTAAAGAAAAAAAATAATATAAAATTATTACCGTGTATTAAACAAAACTATTAGTAATTATATGAAAATTATTAGAAATGGAAGGGGGGATTTAAAGGAACCCGGGGGGAAGGGGGAATAATTGGGATGGATTGAAGGAGGAAAATGGTGGGTGGGGGCTTGGTTTGGGGGGAGGGGGAGCCCTGCGTGTGCCACGTGGCGCAATGCAGGGAGGCGCTACTACGCCTGGTGCCTTTGAAGGCGCCATCCGCAGTGGCGCCTCTCCTGCATGCGCCACATGGCACTGCAGGGCATGTGCCTTTTTTTTTTTTTTGAGGGTGGCGCCAGTCTGACTGGCGCCTGTCTGACTGGCGCCTTTGACCCGTCAGACACAAAAAAAATAAAATATTCCACGTGTCCAAAATGACCCCCCATTAATAAATTATTTCAGAACAATCCTAAACTGGTAAATAGTTTCTAAAATGAACCATTTTGGTCAAAAAGCCAACAATGGCGAAGCACTAAGAGTGTGTTTGGGAAAGCTGGAAAAAAAAGATTATGCTGATAATCAATTTTTGTATAATCGATTATTGTGATAATCGATTATAATCAGAATCTGTTTTTGTTTGGGTCTGTTTGCTGAAAAGCGGTTTTAAGATAATCTATTTCGTTTGGGTGGTGCAAAAAAAATCACTTTTATATAATAAATTACGAAAAAGGGCATGGAGTTATTTGTATAATTTAATAATATTTATTTATAAGTTAGTTTTGTAGGGGTAAACAGGGAAGAGGGTTTTAAGAATGAAAAATAATCAAATTACAACAATCTTAAGCTAGAAAAAACTAGATGACATAAAACAGTTTTTTCCTCCTAAAAAAAGCTTTTTTTTATAAATTTAAGCAAAATATCAAACATGATAAATTATCTATGAAACAACTTTTAAGTTAAAAAAACAGTTAAAATACGAGAAAATGATTTTTCTCAAACACACTCTAACAAGAATGCAAAAGCTTTATTAAGTCAAAGCCACTTTACAACGAGTCATTAGAAAGAGCTCTCGCCTTCCAGCGTTGGATTAAACAATGGCAAGTGGAAAGTTAAAGAAGACAAGAGCTAGAACAGGCTGGTCCTCTCACTCTGTTTAGTTAATTAATCAATAGTATGTGCTTATTATTTACTTATTATAGCGTGAAAAAATATTTGTCCGTTCCTTGCTTTACGTTCATGGACATAATCGTTATAAGATTATGATTCTTAATCTTTACGATCTCGACAAAGAGGATAAAGCTTGTGCCTTTTGTTCTTTTGAGGCACTTAATTAATTTGAAATCCACTTTGTTTACCATGTTTTGAAAATTATTTTATTAGTGCATGTCAGAATGGTACACATCACATCACATTTATTTTAATGGAGAGAAGTATTAAAAATAAATATTTAACTTAGTATGTAAAAAAAAATTATAATATAAATTAATCATCAAATGTCAATTATTATAAATAAATATTTGACACTTATCATAATTACATTAATAAATATATATATATATAGTTTAATTTGTATGTATTGTCAGTGTAAAGATTTTTATAGTGATAACTAATCAAAAATAATGGAATTGATGACTTTTAAGATGATTAGGATAAGAATCAAGCATTTATAATGATATATCAATTTCTGATTAGTTGACAGTGTAAAAAAAATTACACTATCAGTATATGCCAATTATATATATATATATATATATATATATATATATATATATATATATATATATATATATATATATATATATATGATTTGTGATTAATTGACAGTTTGAAAAATATTACAATAATAATGTATTAAAATTAAACTAAAAAAATAAAGTGTGACTAATTATAATTATGTAATAAAATTTATAAATATGAAATGATATATACATATATATGTACAAATAACAATATATTTTAATATTTGATTAAAGTAGCATTTACTGTCAGTATAAAAAGTTTCACACTAATATACACTAGCATTTTGACACGTGTGTTTAATAATTAACAGAGAGAAATAACAATATGCTGATTTGTCAAGATATTATTAAACATATGAGTAAAAGTCTTTTACACCCACACAACATAAAAATTAAATTCTTTCATATTTTACAATCGCTCTTTTGGAATTATTTAGCATAATAAGTTCATTCTCTAACTAACTAGCTGTCATGTTTTAAAGGTAAACACTCATTAAATAATATTGAAATTTTATTAATAAGCGAATTGATCCTTGGTCACTAATGCTTTAGAATCCTTCATGATGTTATGCTAGAGAAATTATATATATATATATATATATATATATATATATATATATATATATATATATATATATATATATATATAGAGAGAGAGAGAGAGAGAGATTTGAAGCATGGCTAAAGTAGTGGACGTGTCACTTGCTGCTTCTTTGAATTGTTTTATTATAAAAAAAGTGCCTATGTATATAGCTTGATTTCATTCTCGATCATATGTTACATAAGTCATTCTGATGCATATATAATTATAAATATAATTCTTTTATTAATAATGCATTTTGTAATTAAATTTCTATATATATATATATATATATATATATATAACATGGAGTGAATCAAATGAGATGAATATGTTATTACAAGAGTTGAGACGAGTGAATCTGTGCTTTTGGATCCCACATGAATGGTTATTATTAGACCATAAGTCATGTGACTTTTAAATTTAAATGACCATATAATTATCAACTAACTTTTAATCTTGACTATCTATGTATGGCTTAATGGCCTAGATTTGTTTGCTTCACTCTCACGATAACATATTTCTCTCACATGAGTCGCCACTATATATGTGTGTGTGATCACGTTAGAGACAAGTCCATACTGAAACACTTATACTTTGTTTAGTTTAGGAAAGAAAATGAAAGAAAGGAAAGTGAAGGATAGAAAAAGAATAAACTTGTTTGATAGAAGAGAAAATGAAAGTAAATGAAACTAAAAATTTTCTCTCATCTTGTTTGATTGTGCAAAAAGTGAAAGGAAAGCAAAAAACATATTTATATATGAAAAAAAATTAAATACCCCTATGTAAAAATAGGATGTAATAAAAAGTTTGACTTGTTGATGTCTTTTTCACCATTTTCTCTTCTCTCCCTCAACTTTTCTTCCTAGTTTATATTAGGTGGATTACCTTTTTGACGTGGGCCACAAAATGTGTTTTCCTTCATTCCCTTTTCTTTTGTCAACCAAGTGAGGGAAACTCCCTTTTCTGATCCTCTTTTCCTTCCTCCCTTCTTGATGTGCCAAAACACCAAGAATTGAAGAATTTAGATATTAATGCCATCTTATGTCAAGGAATGGTGAAATGAGAGACTTATAAAATATCTAAAACCTATTAGCCTTTCGCCTTATTAAAACAATGTATCACACTCTTCTAAAGTGAGCAACAATATAAAGTGAGAAAGTAATGATTTATCCACTTTTGATTTGTTAAAGTCAGTTGAAATTTAAGTACACATTAACTAATCAAGATATACTTTTACTTTCTCATTCTACACTTTTATTCACTTTCAAAAGAACTTTATCCTAAAAGGATTTCACCTAAGGTGAAAATATTAACATCCATCATGATGCTTATCGTGATCGATAAAGCTTCACTTTTGTTTCAAAAGATAACGCATAACATAATTAAATCGAGGGAAATGGCGCATCTAATTCTGATTGCTTTTTGTAAATAGGGCCTCCCTCCGTTTCTTCTTCACCTATTAACTCTTATCAGCTGTTAGTTACTAGTCCTTGCAAGTTAAACACAGAATTTTATTGTTGATTCTCTATCAAAAGTAAGAACAGAATGATTTAACTAAAATATAACGTGTCCTCTACATGAGGAATCTGTTTTTAACAACACAAACCCTTTTTCCTAAAGGAAGGTTTTGTCGCCCCATTAAGTTAAATTCACTTTTAGCACGTAGGGTTGTTCTGCCTATCTCTGCATGGAATACACGATTCACATGCCAACCCTACATGTTATTTTGGCAGAATCAACGACTTGTAAAGAGATTTAGTAAATCTACTATGGATATTATATATAGTACCAAACTTATATATATCAAAATACAAAACTATTAAGCCTCTGTTTGTTTCAAATCATTTTGAACGCAAACCAACGTTCAAGGAGCGTTTGAAAAATCGCAAAAAAGTGCATTGGGTGCCCAATTTTAGGCTATGTTGGGAAGGATGGGGTGAGATGGTATGTAATGGAGTGGAGTGGTTAAAAGGCATTAACTCATTGTTTGAGAGTTTATTAAGTAATGGAGTGAGATGATTTGGAATAGTAACCCAAACCACTTCATTCCACCCAAACCCTCAATTTTTATACCCTCCAAATTGGGGGGGGGGGGGAGAGGTATTGAGGCTATGCTTGGAAGTTTTTAAGGGGATAGAGCGGAGTGGTTAATAATGAAGTTGTTAGCAATGGAGTGAAGTGGAAAGGTAAAAGTAATCCACTACATTTTTTGGAAGTTTAATGAGAGAATGGAAGAAAATTTCAACCCCCAATTTGGAGGGTATCAAAATGAGTGGTTTTGGATGGAGTGGAATGCTTTAGGTTACCATCACACTCCATTAATGATGGAACTCCCAAACAATGGGTCAATGCCTTTTAACCACTCCACTTCATTACTAACCATCCCACCTCATCCTCTCAAATATAGCCTGAGATTTTTTCGTTAAACTTCCGAACAATAGAGTGATTTGCTTCCACCACTTCACTCCATTCCATTCTAAACCACTCTATTACTAACCACTCCACTCCACCATCCCCTTCAAAACTCCCAAACATAGCCTTAGCGTTTGCATCCAATTTTTTATTTTTTATTTTTTGTAAATCAAACAGGCTATAATCGTTCGTGTGACAATATATAAACAAAGCAGGAAATGTTTTGATGGTTAGAAGTATAATAAAATAAGTTGCCCTTCGAATAAGAATATCATTTGAAGATGCTATGCATCTATAATGGGCTTTTTAAAGATGAATAGATAATTTTTACAAGCATGGGGCAGAAAGTTTTGGGGAACCGTTTTTTTGTCTAATTGATGTTTTTATGCTTTATGCTTGAATTATAAAATTCTAAGTGGTACGTATAGATATAGAGATTAATTATTCGAATGTTATACACATATTTTAATCTTTTGGAATTTTTCACGTTTCTCTAATATATACGTATTCAATGGAATCGCAAAAAATTCTATAGCTCGATCATCAACATTCTAAAATCAGCCAAGCTTTCATTCTTAGTCAGGGCTGGCCTATGGGTGAAGCCACCAAAGCCCTTGCTTTAGGCCTCACCCAGAGAGGGGCCCATAGTTTAGAAGAAATACAACAAAGATTTAAATAGTTGTGATAACTTTAGGCGTCACCTAGAAAGCCCCGCGCTTATCTGTTTGGAGTTGCCTTTGGGCCTTCACATTTTGGGGGTGGAGGGTGTCGGGCAAGGTGATCCCATATATTAAAGGTAGAAATTAAACACCCATAAAACCAATAGGCTGCTATAGGTAGCAACGAATAAGTAGAAATTAATAGGGAAACACGAAGGCAAAATATTCATATATACCAAAGGTAGTTTTGGGAGATAATTAAAGAACTTTAGTTTTGATTACCTTAATACTGAGTAAGGTGGAGATGAAGATTTCTCAAACGATTGGTGTGGGTCTATAGTAAGAAGAAGGCGAAATAGTTGCACGACCATTAGGTCTCAAGGATTGGTGTGCGTCTCACGGAAACTAAGTTTCTGTGTATGTTAAATTTATGAAAACTTAGTTTCCGTGAGACACTAAAAAAAGAAAGAAAAAAAAGAGGTTGTTGTCGTGCTTCACCGCTTCCTGTGTCAGATGGAAGGTTGCAAAAGGATGATAGAGAGTTGTGTGGTGAGAGGTTGAGGAGAATAATAGGCATCTCTGCATGCGAACTTTATTTGGTAACCCCTACTCGTCGCGTGGTTGGTGAGGGAAAACTGCACAATGAGTATGGTCAAACAATACATAACAGACCGCTTCCCGCCAACCATGTTAGTGTTACAATTGAGGTTGCACCAGAGGGGGATGCACCATGGCCGATACCTATTCATGACAATGACAGGATGAATGTAGGTGATGCAATAGGTACTTTTTTGGCATGGCCAGCACACTTCATTCAAGTACGATTGCCTTGGTGTGTCAACACATATGATTCATCTTTATGACGTACTGCATATTTATTTCATTATTTGATCGCTAACTATTTCACTGAACTGCGAAAGGTTCAGCAACCTGCAAAACCCAAAAGGGGCATTCAAACCAAAAAGTAAGGGAACACAAAGCTATCAGTTGTGTCCCTGGGGAAGAGGGGTTAACCATCCCCCACTATAGATGGTGCAGTAAGTATTCATCATGCCGAACTTCCACATGGTGACGCTCTTAAGGCACTCATGGAGAAGCTTAACTCGAGCAATATTATTTTGGATTTTCCTTTTGAATATCCAATATTCTCAATCAAGGATGGTGCAAGTTTCCTTATTGTAACACCTCGATTTTTCGACTTTCTAATGTCGGTAATAATTATATAAATGATTATATTCTTATCCGAGATTTAGAAAATGACTTTGGATAAACTAAGGTCATTTCCCCATATACTTATTTTTATAAGGTTACGGGGAAGTTTTGGAATGAAAATTCAGACGAAAACCGGTCTGCGTTTTCTGTGTTTCACTGACAATATGCTTTTACTGATAAGAAACCTTAATTTTGACTGGTGAACGAAACCATTAGGTTTTATATTTTGCCCCAGATGATTTTCTGCATTTCAGAAAAATTCGTTAGGAATGAAATACTATTATTTTAATCGGACGTAACCGTTAAGAAAACGCGTAAAAACTAAGTCGGAGGATAAGTCGGGCAAACGACGGAGTCGATTATGGAGCTGAGATATTAGGAGAGGTTGATGTAGCAGAGAGGACAAGGAGTCCGACCTCAAATTTTATTGATCGGGAATTTTCAAGTGAAATGACCAAAATACCCCTACGTTTAACCTAACCGACGAGTTAAATTTCAACCATGGTTAAGGAACCAAGGTTAGTTCTTGTGGTCTAAAATCAGTCACACCTCCCATGAATTCTTGACCACATGATTTTAATCATGGTTATCAAAGTAACCTTAGTTAAGTTAATTATTAACTATGGTTAATTATTATATGTTATTTTATTCCTAAAAGCTATTAATCTAAGCTTAATATGCCAAACAAGGCATAAGCCCTCCCCTATAAAATCCAATGAGGCCGCAGCCCCCTCCCCTTTTTTCTCACTTCATCTATTCTATTTCTTCTTCATTTCCTTCATAAACTTCATTATCATCTTCAAAAGCTTTAAGTGTTTCCATTGAAGAAGTTGCCCAGATCATCATCTTCTCTTCATCTTCTTCACACTCTTAAGGTAATAGGATCATCCATGATCATCTTCTCTCTTTGTTAAGCTCTTGTTCTTCATTTTCATGAGTTTCATTTCTTAAATCTAGAACTTTAAACAATTCTAGAAAATTATAGAAAAATCCTAAAAATGTGAAACCAATTTCTATGATCTTGTAATCATCTCTATGTTTAGTATCCAAGAGCATGAATCAAAAGAATATTTCCTCCCTATTTTTCTAGTGTTGGCCGAACTTATGCTCTAGGAAGCTAGGATGAACTTTGTTTCAATTTTTGGAAAGTAACACTTGATTTGATCTCTCTAGTATTTGTACTTGTTCAATCCAAGAGCTTGATGAATTATAAAATCCCTAGCCTATTTTCTATATGAAGGCCGAATCCATGTTCTTGAGAACTTGGATGATTTTTCTTTCTTTTTCAACTTATGATCATTGTTCTTAACTCTATACTACTCTAAGGTCATGGACTAAGAGTATGTGAAATTTTGAGAACTTTAGCTAATTTTGATAATCATGGCCGAAACCCTAACTATGGCAGTTAGGTGAGTTTGATTCAAAATCCTTGTCAAATAATTATGGTTTATGTCTTAATCTCGCTTAAGGATCACTAATCCATGAGTTGAGAAAATATGAACATGTCTAGCCTAATGCTTTAGTGAGGGCCGAACCCTAACCCTCATAATTTAAGTGAGTTTTGTTTGATTGTATTAATTTTGGTTGTAATTCATTATGAAGGATTAATCTGTGATTAAGTGATCGAAGCGGTACAAAGGACACTAGACTTGGATCGGGGAAAACATTTTAAGAAAGGAACTTAAAATCTTCAAGAGGTAAGAGGAGCTTACCTGAGGGATTTTTCCCAATAACTGTATGTGATTAGTGTGTGGTCTGTATTTTTTATATGTGGTTGTGGTGCTTGTTTAGTTCAAGTTGTATTATTCTTATATGTGGGTTTATCTGTATTTAATTATTTATTTGCAGTTATATATTATAGTGATTGGATGCATGATTTGCCTGGGATAGTTGCTATGATATTGTTGTTGATTGTTGTTTGAGAAGCCTAACATTGGTCAGTGCCCAATCAATTAACCAGATAAAAGCTTTAAGAAGCTTTATGAATTATATTCAATGTTTAACTGTGAAATGTTGGAATATAATATTGATGAAAAATTTTATTTGGGAAAAATAAGTAATTTTGGAAAATATCATTATTTTAATGATTTATTGGTGTAAGAATGAACTACGAGTTATAGTGAGGACGTAACCGTGAAATTATTTTTGTACTGCTAATTTTTACGTAAGAAATTCCGTAATATTATAAAAATTTATTTTATGAAATTAATCTTCGAAAATAACTTTTAGAAAATTATTTAAGTGGAAGAAGCTAAGAATTGGCTTAAATGACTTTAAAAAGGCTAAACGACGACAATTTGGAAAAGTATCGACGACAAGTATTTCTAAAGCGGCAATACATATTTTAATAAGTTTGAGCCACAAGTGACTCTCTTTTCTGAAAACTAAATTTTTAGTAACCGATGATTTTATGAAAGAATTTCCCATTTGAAATGATTTTCCGAAATCAAGTTTTATTAACTGTGTTAAAAAGTGTTTTGGAACTTAGTAACTGAGAAGTCGGGGTACTAAGGTTCTTACTGTGTTATGGACTTGGTGTCCTTTGGACTTTGAGGTCATGTAGACGTGGTGTTTACTGTGTTAAAACATTGGAGATGTTTTCTATTACCACGAACCTATGACTGGTGCATCGGTCGAGGGGTTTCGTGATTGAGCACTCGAACTTTGAGGTCATGTGTTATTAATGAAAGTTTTAAGATTTTAAAACTTTGAATGGTTGTAAGTCTTTGAGCTTCGACAAGGAAAGAATGAACACGAAAAAAAATGATGAGAACAGAATGTTTTACATGCATTTTAGGCAGACATGCCTATTGTTAATCATGGTATCATGGCGATATTCATGTCACGACTTATCATTGTGCCCTGATTAGACAATGAAAAACCATATTCGGTGATCATTCTTAAATTGGACAGTGTGCTATGGTAACCATATTCATCAACTCATCACGACGTTGGGATATCTCATGAGATTAAGTGCGATTTGTAGATGATGTATATGAAGTGTTCATGCATAAGTTTTCAAACGATGATGTTTGGGGTGTGAAACCCATTGATTAACTATTGCCTTGTTATGAATGCCTATTTTTTTTTTTTATATGAAAATGAATATGTGTATGTTTTCTATTATGTCTCACATGTAGCTATTATGTTAAATCCATATATTGGCATCTCACCCTTACAAATATATCAAGTTTATTCTAGATTACGGTATTACTTTGGTACACTAGTACAGATGAAGCGAAGGAATTCACCAAGTCATTCGACGACTTAACTTCTAGATGCTTGAAGAACCATCTTAGGAATTTTGGTTGAGTTGTATAAATAAAAAGATATTTAACTGTGAGATTGTAAGTTAGTCTTTGTTATAATTTTCTCTTTTGAAAATGAGATTCTTTGAGAAAACAGTGTATGTTGTGGCAACCTTGTTATGAATGTGTAAAGATATTCTATATGACTTCACTACTTTAATTTGTGTATCATGTTTCTAGAGCTTTCCGTTAAATAAAATGTTTACACCCGAGTTTTCTGCCTTATAATAAATTAATTTTCTGAAAGAAACCAGTAAATAGAATTTTTAATTTATTTCCGCACGTATTATGAAGTAATACCCAAGGGGGGTGTTACACTTATTGGGGATCATATCAAGGACGTTGTTAATAACAATGATCTAGAGGTACCACTCCTATTAACATACATCAGGTATATATATCTTCAAACCCTTATAAGTGGACAATGCATTTTATTCTTTTTATTTAAACATTGAAGTTTTTGGCAATCCACATTTGCATTTTTTTCATTTAAGTTACTTGTGGCACGAAGTGATGGACGCAACTCATAAGGCGATATTCTCGTTCTTGGAACCGGATAGTGTACATACTATGAGAGGGTGCAATGTTGATGCCGGATCACAATATATATCTGCAGTTCTCGGGTGACATCATAAGCAAGATATGCTGCTTATGGCACCTGTCAACGTTGGGTGAGTCACTATTTGTAAACTTAATTTACGATAATGAATTCTGTGAAATGTTGCATATTATTTGCTAACCCAAAAACTTTTTCAGTGGACATTGGGTGTTGGTCGTCCTCAATGTCTATCACAAGAGTTTTTATTATCTGGATGCGGCTCCCGGTGATGAACTGGATAATCACCTATTGTTGAGAAAAAAATTGATGAGTAAGGATATGTATTTATTTTTAGCATTAATATGTTTGTCATGATTCAAATTTCAAAATATTTAGTCACATGAAGTTCATTTGATTTTGTTAGTGGTATTTTGTTGTACCGCTAAAGCGGTAGTAGGACGAACAGATGTAAAGCTGCTGCCATCAAATGACACAAGATAAAGGTATTTAGTCTACCTTCATCCAATAGTTTAGGAAAAAATACATTAATTTAACTTTATGCTTTTGCTTTTATAGTGCCCCCGCCAACCAGGCAATATAGAATGTGGCTACTACGTCATGAGGTTCATGAAGGAGTTCATTCTACACAACCAAACTAGTATCCCTATGGTGGTATGCGATTTATCTAGCTAGTTACTTTAGATTTACAATACAAAGTTCTTAAATTTGACCATTCAAATGTAGTTGGCTAAAATACCATTTGGTCCCTTAACTTATTTTAAAGATTTAGTTTGGTCCCTTAACTTTTAAAAGGTTCAATTTGGTCCCTTAATTTGTCTCTGTTGACCCAAGTTAGTCCTCTTCATCAATAAAGTCACCAATAGTGCTAAATGAGTTTCAATTTGGTCCCTTATGTTTTAAATGAGTTTCAAATTAGTCCTTTAAATTGTTAACATGTTTCAAATTGATCCTTTAAATTATTAACGAGATTCAAACTGGTCCTTTAAATTGTTAACGAATTTCAACCTGGTCCTAAAAAAGTTAACACCGTTATTGACTCATTGATGGAAAGGACTAACTTAGGTCAACAGAGACAAATTATAAGGGACCAAATTGAAACTTTTAAAAGTTAAGGGACCAAAATGGTATTTTAGCAAATATAGTTCAATTCTCAGTTCATTTTATTCCAATGTTATATTTTGCAGTACTTCCCTGAGTTCAAGTGTACTTCTTAATCAGAGTCCAAGTATAATGAAATCAGGGAAAAGTGGTAGGGGTATGTAATAAATTTGATGGAACAAAAGTACGGAGTGGGCCAATTAATTTTAGTAGTTTTGTATTTTTTTGTTTTTTGTAAACAGTCTATCTTGGCATTTATGTAAACATCTTATTTTGAAAATAATTAAATATAGTTTCCTCTGAATGGTTGCAACAAGAATGTGTATATAAAATTGCTAAAAAAATGATGAGATAAGACGGTGCTTTTTATAGGAAGCTTTATCTTCGTCCACAAAAATAGTTGATTTTTCATTACGTACCGCTATATTAGATTCAACACTTAGATGGTGTCGCCCCGAAAAAGCCCTATTTAGGTCCAAAACTAAGATAGGGATTCTAAGACAAAGTGCTATGTTCTATCACAAAATAAGACAACGTCTCCCTGAAAACACGCTTTAATAGTTTAATCTTTGATAGCGTTTCGAAAGAGTGATCTAAGATTGTTATATTCGATAGTGCCAACATAGATAGTGCCCGAAAGTGCTATCAAATGCTAGAAATAAACGCTATAAAGCACTATTCTCTGCTATAGTGTTCCTAGGATAATAAATACAACATTTCCCCATAAAATTTACTTTTTTATTCCTTAACCAGTGCTGACACCGTTAGCATTCTCTATAATTAATTATATGAATATACTTTTAGTCAAAAATTATGTACTTTACAAGCAGTTAATGTGATTTTCTCACTTTTGGGTATCCTTTGATCCTATGTTGTGCTCTACAAATATATGCGTATCAAAAAATTGTTTTTCATCCTACTAATAATTAATTATATGAATATATGTAATTTTACTCGAAGATGATACACTTTACAAGTAGTTAATGAATAGTCATAACTTTTCAAGAAAATAATGAAGCAGGACATTGATGACAACACCTTGAAATCACACAACACCAATATTCTAAACCCATGTCTCGTGTTCATTTTCATTCTTCGTTGCCTCTTGAATTGTTGAAAGCAGCATAAAATGTTTTAATATTTTTTTCAAAGATCATTCTATATTGCACATAAACACGACAATTTCACTTTACAATGTCGAACTTTATGTATCATTTATTTTTAAATTCATATTATATAATAAAAAACTAGCAAAATGTGTCTCTTATAAAGTGAGAAGTAAAAGAGACCTAAATAGAGAGAATCAATTGCAAAAGAAGTATATAACTTTTGCATGCATTTCAAATTGTATGATTTTATTACTACGGCTAGAATAGGTACTTGTGATGTTTTAAATTCCGGTATAGTAGTTTCAATGAGTTTGCTGCAAGGATAAATCTAGCTGATATGAATCAAAATAAAAACAATGTGTGGTTATTATGACTCCTAAATAAAGATGTAAAAGATGTAAATGGGCTCAACTCTATTATATTAATTTGTTAGTACTTATGTTTGGTTCAACTTATATAGGAAGGGATAGAATATTTAAATGAAGAATAATTGTAAAATTGTATTATTGTATTATTAATTAATCCTAAAGTGCTTTCTGAAAATTAGGCATTTACCATGTATCAGACCAGGCTCTCGAGAAGATTCAAATCCTCTAATGGTAAACTCTCTTTCACTGGCCTAAGGTTTGCCTCCTTGTCGAATCCCTGCCTGAGCTCTTGCTCCAACTCCCTGAGTTCCTCTGCCTTGTTGCTGCACCAGATTTCTGACCATATTATTCTGGGGACATGACCTTGTCATATGTTATGTCTGTCCACACTGATAGAAGACAACATTTTGTAACTGAGGGCAGTTTCTGAACATGTGTGACCCTCCACACTTGTAACAGGTCAACATCTATGACGGAGCTTGACTACAAATCTCGACATCACTTGCCGATTTTTGGTTGGGGAAACTCTAAGGCTTCGCCCGTTGCAAGAACCTTCCTCCTCGGCCTCTCTGGTTTCCTCCTCTGACTGGGCCGCCACCCTTTGTTGTTATGAACCATTCTTGTACGATCGAGGCCTTCTAACATCGTACACCTCTCCACTAGAGCCAGAAACTGATTCAGCTCTAATGGTAGAATTGCTCGCTTCAGTTCAAGCCTCTGTCCATCTTCAAATCTTCTACAGACCCACTCTTCGTCAAGGTGGACTTGGTAGAACTGGGAGAACTTCAGCAATGCCTCGATTTTGATGGCATATTCCCCCAATGACATGTTTCCCTATTGCAAGCTCATGAATTCCCTCTCCTTCTCCTGCCTGATACTCTTGGGGAAGTACTTCTCTAGGAAGCACTCTCAGAACAGTTCCCAAGTTATTGCTTGTCCTTCTGTCTCTAGTAACCTTGACTTATTCCGCCACCAAGCTTCTACTGCTCCAACCAATATAATAGAAACATAGGTTGTGACACCCTCTACCCCGTATGCATTGATAAAGCGATAATGTAGAAGGAAAATATTTGATTTTCGAAAATAGATAAACACATGCATATCATTTATTATAAAATGAAAATCAACGGGTAGAAGATACCACATTGAAACAAAACATCATACGTGGAAATAAAACATGTTTAAAAGATAACATAACATAAACAAAACATTTAACCCAACCCCGATGTCACATTATAGAGCTGGTATAACCGATCCGATAAACAACTCGGATAACAAATAAACTAAACATAAAGTAAACTTCTAGAAGCGGTTCCTCAGAGTCACTCCTCAGCAAACTGCTCACCGTCCTCTGCATAACACAAGAAGGGGTACGTGCAAAGCAACAACAAAAGACGGGGATTAAGAAACATATATATCAACATAACTGTAACACCCCCCTTGGGCATTACATGACTAACAAATTTCAAAAATAAAATACTTTAATAATAGCTGGTTTTGCTTTCGGAAAATAAATTTATATAAGTACTTAAATACAGATCTATAATTTTATACAAAAATTTCGACAGTGCCTCCTCTATAATTCCAACATCCCAAACAAAATACCTGCTAATATATTTACATTTGCATCCAAAAGAAAGGCTCTCCGAATATCCTATCCAAAAGTAAAGGCTCTCCGATATATTTACATACTTATCCGTAATCAACGTCTTAAAACTTAGGCTGGTCGTTCTAAAAGATATCCATAAACATAGCAGTAATCCAATAAAAGACTCTCAGAGCCTTAATACAAATAAATATGAAACTTCCCCAAAACTAAACTTAACTCGATAGACTAAGCTGGTCGTACTATGAGACTCTTACTGGAAAAGACCTCCATGATAATTCCAGTTACTCAACCTTTGTTAAGGGTCGAGACTAAACCCTCCGATGTAGGGCTGAGAGCACCTCGGTATCACCTGTAGTCACGTACCAAAGTACGACACAAAACCACACAGATGTATTGCAAAGGTGAGTTACCAATATATGAGTTTAAACATAGCAGTCATATATTTAACATCATAAACAACATTAAAATATCAAAGTAACAACTCATATAAATATAATGATATTCATATCATAAGATTGTTCAAAATTAAGATTTTATTTGTAAGTTTTTTGTTAACACTTCAATATCCACTTTCTAACTCAATCTCTGGAGATCCTAACTTCCCTTCCTCGAGTATGATAGGCCACGATAATTCCTATAACACAATTGTTTCGCGTTGGGTGGCCTCTCCACTGGGTCCTTTCCCCAATTGTTCTAGGATTTCGCGTATCACCTATATAAGATTTGATAGTCCCTTATTGAGTACATTCGTGCAGGGTAGCCGATTTCCACGAAAAGAGGTTGCAAAGCCCCAAGCATTGCGTGGAGTTCGAGCCCGAATGTCCCTAAAGACCCAAAAGCCCAAGAATATGCCTTTGGTCCGTAACTATCAAATTTGCCAGCCCACCCTGTGTGAAAGCTGTAACTTGATAAACAACAGCACGTCTGCCAGATCATCTTTCAAATATTAGACTTTTAATATCAATTTGAGTTTTGAACTCTCTCTAAAGATTTTTCAAAAATCTTTTATCAACAGACACTAGTCCGACGTCTCAGAACTCTAGGTCCTTAACAGGAGGAAGGCTAGTCCGGCTTCACTGTAATCAGAATCCAGTCTGAAACCTCAGCACATAAATCTAGTCCTTTTCTGTTTCCTTTCCACTTTCCAAAGAAAGCCAAAAAATCATGTTTTCCACTTTTCTATGTTCGTATATTTTTGATAAAACAAGGTTTCTCCTTTATAAGTCATGCTTCAACCAGTCTAAAAATATTCATCAACATAATTGATTACATATATATATACATATTCATCAAATAACCATATAGTTTCAGATCTCAATAGTACATAACACATATAT
Source organism: Echinosophora koreensis (assembly GCA_035048595.1). Taxonomy (NCBI): domain Eukaryota; kingdom Viridiplantae; phylum Streptophyta; class Magnoliopsida; order Fabales; family Fabaceae; genus Echinosophora; species Echinosophora koreensis. Next base: position 26,962 of record JAPCYP010000324.1, on the reverse strand, counting down.
GTATATATATATTCACAGCCATTCCACATATTATTAATTATCACATGCAGTTCATAACATTAAATATATAACGGCTAATAACTCCTCAGGCCTACTCCCTTTACCTTTGAAGACCAGAAAGGATCCTCTCCTTGACGCATTTAACAGTCAGCTTCCCTCACCACGAAGCTGCTCAAGTTTCAAACCCCAACTCGACATTCCCGTTTCCTCTACACGGCTCCTGTCAACTCCCGAACAATATAGAATCTGTTTCCTCAAAGCAACCACAACCACCACGACATCCCGGAGAGAGTGTTAAAACATTTTCCACAACTAGACGAATCACATAATTTGCTACTCATCATCAAATGTTTACTCTAAGTTGATTTAAATACTTAATTTCACAAAACAAAACTAATTTCAATTAAAATCAGATTGGGGCTTTAGGGCTCATAAACACGATTTGGGAAAAAAAACATTTGATATAAGGATAATAAAATTAACTTAACAGAGCACTAATTTACAGTCCCAATTGCATAAAAACATGTTTAATTTCAAGAATATAATCTGAAATCAAAGAGCTAAGGTTAGGGTTCCAAATTGGGGTTTTTTGAAAATTGACAAGGAAAGATGAAATTCATTCACCTAAGATGAGGAAGAAACACTACGACGGCGGCCTGAGGCGGTGGTGACGGCGGCAGTGCGGCGGAGGGGCGGCGGTGTTTTCTAGACAGCACCATAAATCCAACAAAAACAAGAGTCAAGCCTCATGGAAGAAGAAAGGAAGGTCCAACATCACTAAGAGGTGGAGAACCACCATTAATGGCGGTTTGGGAAGCTTACCGCGGCGGAGCTCGTGGCGATTTTGAAGCAGACCGGTACCAGACGCGAGTGGCTCCGATCTTGCACGTAGGAACACGAGCGTCATCCTCCCATCAGCGAGCGGCGGCCGGCGAGTCCCTTGAGGCGGCGTGCGGTCTGGAGAAATGGAGGAGAAGAAGACTTGTGGTGGAGAGGAAGAAGGAAATGGGTGGATGTGGTGCTCTGCTGAGAAGAGAAAATAAAAGGTGAAGAAGAAATAAAGAGAAGGGGAGAACGTGCGTGTCCGTGAAGGAAGAGGAGAGAACATCTATTTGTTTCATTTTTCTTTTCCTTTAAAAGGTGATAAGTATAAAAACGAGTAGTAAATATGGAGCCTAAAAATAAACATGTTTTTCGCTTTTTGAATCTAAAAATAAAGGGTGACAAATATATACTTTCAAAATTTGAAATAAAGTAGAGATTGATAGTTGAATTGATCAACTAAGAAAATCCACGGTCCAACATTTAATCTCCGATTAATGTCAAACCAATTTATTTTCAAACCTAAAAATAAATAGAGTGAAATATGAAAATAATTTTCTTTCCATCATATCATTTGAAATAATTTTCTAAACAAATACTAATAGTAACAATAACATAATATTATTGTCTAGTAAACGTGCATGTACTGAAATAAAGCAGTGCTAACGCACTTTAATAAAATCATTTTAAATGAGTAATTAAAATTACTCAAACCAAACCACATAAAATAATTATCTAGATAATTAACCAATCCAAATTAAATAATATAACATATATATATTTACTGTTATTGAAGAATAGTAAAAATCGGGGTGTTACAATAACGGCATGGAAGCAGTTACCAAGATGAACATGCATCATATAAACATAGCATATCAAACATAGATGTTTCATCATATTAATATCATATATATACATTCCAAACAAGGTATGTTATGTGATGCAACGCTACTCCACTACTCCAATGCATGAATGAGCAACACAGCGCACAACCAACAATTACCACCCCTGCTTGGACCACTCAGCTACCCAAGTTCATCATCATCATCAATCATTATCTTTCATCTTTAGTCTTTAATCTTTTATCACATAATATTTTCACTTACACTCTGGCCAAAAAGCATCATAACTCAACACCTTGACCATTAAGCATCAAGGCCCCCTTGGCCACTCGGCTACCAAGGTCCAATATCTTTTAACAACACCTTGACATTATGCATCAAGGCCCCCGTGGCCACTCGGCTACCAAGGTACAGAACAACAACACTCTGGCCAATAAGCACCAGAGCTTAACACCTCGACCACTCGGCTATCGAGGCCCCCTTGGAGCGAACGCTAGGCTACCAAGGTACAGAATATCATCTTTTCATTTTAATTATTAACACTCTGACTGATCAGGTACAGAGCTCAACACCTTGACCATTAAGCATCAAGGCCCCCTTGGCCACTCGGCTACCAAGGTACAAAACAACATCTTTAAGTTATCTAACTCATATTTTCTTCGTTTGGTGTCTTCTTTCATTAATTTGATACTTTGGGGTAGAACCCCTATTTTCAGCATTCTGGTTCAGTTCTGGTCAGGTGAGCACGGGCGTGCTGGAACTACAGGCAAGCACGATCGTACTGCCTGCTAAGCACGGGTGTGCTCAATTGCGCGTCCTGCTATGGATTTCAAACTGGAGCACGGGCATGCCCCCTGTTAGGCACGACCGTGCTCGATGGAGCGTGGCCGTACTGATCTGGGCAGAAAGGGCCATAAACCTTTTCCCAAATCCTTGGGACAGATCACAAATTCAACCTATTGACTTTTAACTAATCCATCGAACATCAGCTTCATTAATCTTAACTATTCTTCATTAATGTTCATGTCTTATCGTCACGGGGAATTAATCCCTTAATCACAGCTTCATCATTAATGTTCCTAGAACACTCACTAATCAATCCTAGGGTCTTTAACTAAGCCCTACGAACATAACCTTACATCTCACACTATATTCTTGTCTTATGTACAACTGGGACAACATCCTTTAACTCTCATTATTATCGTTAGTGTATTTTAACGTCTTAACACCATTAATAAGCCCTATTAATTGGTTATAGTCTTATTAACGTCATTGTTGGCATTAACATGCACAACAATCAACACTCATTCAGAGCAACACATCGTCATCATTATATTAACAGTCTCATCATTATCATAACAACATCATCATTATCATAACAACATCATCATTATCATTACAACGTTATCATCATCATAATAGCATCATCATCATCATGAACTCTCATGGTATCATAGAACATCAAACTCAACTAGGCATACCAATAATATCCAAACATACATCATCAATAATTAATATCAAACAGTATGACAATTTAAGCATGCCATTAACATTATAATCATATCATACATACATCAATTAACAACAAATAGACAAGCAACATAAGACAGGGTCATGGGTTAACACTTCATCTTACGCTACCCTCAATGCCTACATGTCAATACTATTCCTTCTCCCCATACCTGGTATGAAGATTCCAACCAACGAAAGCCAACTGGTAACCCAAACGAAGAACCAATGCGTTTCCCTCAAGCGGCTTGACTAGCTTTCCAAGCCTTGGTCAAACAAAAGGTTAACCAATTAGTTTCCCAAATCAAAACAAGAAAGGGAAATAAATAGGGAATGAACCATTACCTTCTACAATTGGCACAGACCAACCAAGATCCCCCAAAACTAGAGCAAGAATACCAAGGGCATCAAAGGGGTTCAAGGGGAGGAAGAGAGAAGAGGTTTTTGCCCCACAAAAGCTGCCCAAAGTGCCAAAATAGGATTTGACTCGTAACCCTCATGAAACTGCACTATTTATGGACCCTGATACCTGAGCACGACCTTGCTCCCTGTTGAGCACGGCCGTGCTCAACTCCTGAGCACGGTGCGCTGAAAGAATGCCTTGCGAGACCACCTAGATGATCGATTTTGGCAAAACACATAAAATAATACTTGTAGATAATTCTCTTAACTTTCCAATGCCACAAAGTTCACCTCGATCGAACATTTATAACTCAAGATATGGCCAAAACGGTGAAACATGTTACTAGGACTCTAAAAGGGTTGAACCTTTCTAAGGCTAAACTCCCCCAAACATGAACTTAGGCATCAAAAACAAACATAACAAGCATATACAAACATATATATAATATATATGAAAGCATTAAGCTTATTTACAAAAAACAGGGTGTTACATAGGTAACTTTTCTCTCTTCTCTACAATACATCGCTACAAACACTTTCTCAAACTCTTGTAACCATTTCTCTGCCGCTTCAGAATCATATTCGCCACGAAGGTGATGGATTGCCTTTCATGAAGGCGTTCAAACCATTCTCTATATTTTCCTCTTCTCTAATAGTATTCAGTTGTTGCTACCTCTCTTCTTTTTCTTCTTTGTGCTGCTTGAACTGAGAGCTCCGTTGGTATCCCCGCTATTTCTGGTTCTAGAAGAGGTTCCGGTTGAGCCATTGTCTCTGACTCCTTCATTTCTACCACCTCTTCCCCACCTTGTGTTACCATGAGCAATTTACTTTCCTGTAAAAGAAATCATTAGCTCTCATTCATTAGACATATAATCAATACATAAAGTAATATATCCACTATATGTCTTAATAATGCTTAAACAGTCGTTCTCATATAGTTAGAATAACTCCCGTCTTGGACATTCTATCCATTTCTAAGTGTAACACCCTGTTTTTCGTAAATGTTTTTTTATAAAGCTCGTTTTAATATTTTAAAATGTTGGTTTAGGGCTAAGTGGGATTTTTGCTTCAAAGTCCCTTTCTGGTACATGAACACGCCCGTGCTCATTAGCCAGCACGCCCGTACTTAAAGTCAGAAGTGTGTTTTTGATTTTAAGTTGAGCACGACCATGCTCAATAGTGAGCACGCCCGTGCTCAATGTGCTGACCGCATCTCGCTGACGCTAAGTGGAGCACGACCGTGCTCAATGGTAAGCACGACCGTGCTCAAGTCCGAACTTTATAAGTTTCGCACAGAACCCGAGGGTTAGCGAAAAACCCTAATTTTGAGTATTGCAGCCACTGTTGCGGCTCACAGTATTCCTCTCCCTATTCCCTCTCCATTCCTTGCTATAGTGGAGTCTTGGGAACCGTTGGGGAAGCCATATACGTCCATCTTGTTTAGAGGTAATAGTCCCCTTTTCCTTTTTAGTTCTTTATTATGTTGATTAGAGAAACTGATTAAGATTATGTTGGTTATCCAAGGCTTGAATTCAGAGTGAGCCGTTTGAGGATTCGGGACCGGATTACCGTTGGTAACCGTCAGTAGAGCAACCTTCAATCCAGGTATGGGGAGAAGGGCATTGTATTCATTAGGTAGTGGGGTAGTGTAAGGTAATGGGGTTCCCCATGACCCTGGAGTCGTTGTATGTCTACTTGATATTATGTCTGTTTGATAACATGATTGTTTGAGTTAATGCTGTTATGTCATGACATGTTTTAGTTGTTCTTGATGCCTGATGAATTATGCTCATGTTCATGATATTATGATTGATGATTTGGTAATGATGGTATTGAATGATTGGCTGAAATGCTGAGTTATTGTTTTAAGATTATAACTGGAAAAATTAGGTTTGAAAACATGATAGATTAGTTGGTTAATTGATCCTTAAAATTTGGCTAAGAATCTGATTTGAGACTCTGCCCAGAATAGCACTGTCGCGCGATGAGCACGACCGTGCTGAACAGGGAGCACGACCGTGCTCCCATTTGAATTCTGGAAAATGGCCGCACTGTTCAGCACGACCGTGCAGGTCAAACAGCATGACCGTACTGCTGAGCACGACCGTGCTGAGTGTGAAGCACGACCGTGCTTCACTTAAAAGGGAAGCATGCCCTCACGTGTCCAAGCACGACCGTGCTAGGGTCTAAGCACGACCGTGCCGACCCCTCCTGGACAGTAATACAATTAAAGGACTTAAGGGGTTTTAGAACCCCATTCCCCTATGATGATAAGTTGAGATAACTAATCAAAGAGAAAGATTAGACAACCTGGTTATTAATTATATGAGATAATTAAGACAACAAGGTGCTAAGTCGATATCCGTTGGGTTACCGCACGTTGCTAAGTTAAGTCTTGGGTGATTATTGACCCAAGCACGTTGAGTTGAACCTTGGTGCTTATTGGCCAAGGGAGCCTTGACCCCACGGTTTGGGTCTAAGGTTATGTTGGATGTTGATGTTGAAGTCTTGGGAGCTTCATGGCCCAAGCAAGGAGGTGGTTGAGATTGTTTGTTGTTGTGCCATTTGCATAGAGCATTGGAGTTGTTGATGGGGGAGGTTCGACAAAGGGGAGATCGCCCGAGAGTACGGTGATCTGGCCATCCACGGTAGGTCACCCAAGGTTTGGTGACCGAGGCCCCCCGTGTTGAGGCATCCACGGTTTGATGCATTGGCTATCCATGGGGTTCACCCAAGGTTTGGTGAACTGCCGGTGTTGGTGCTTTACGACCAATACGGATATGTAACTCCAAAGTCGTTCATCCTGAGTTAGTTTGGATCCACATGCAAAGTTGGAGTGGCGGAGTAGTTGATGCATTGCATAACATAGCATACTTGGTTGATATAGTACTGTTGGATGTTGTATGTTTACCTTGCCTACTATTCCCCTGCTGTTCATATGTCTACATGAATCTTACTCCCTATTATTGTTTGTGTTTGGCCTGATCCGCATTTGTAGAGGATGACGAGCAGCCCGGAGAGGAGTGACTCTGAGGAGCCGCCACTCATAGTTAGGGCCTTTCATTTGTTTAGTTAGTTTGTCTAGTTGTTTTTTCGTGATGTACGGAACGGTTGTACCAGCTCCGTTGTGACATCGGGTTGGGACATTTGTTATTATTTTCTTTATGCTTAATTGTTTAAACTTATTTGATTTTCCGCGTTGTAGACTGGTTCATGTAGGACTTTTCTACCATAGACAACTGTTTTATTTTATTCAGTAAAAATGCTTTTATTTTTAATTGTTTTACAATAAATGCCTTATAACATGTTGGGTAGAAGGGTGTCATACTAAGCATAGTCGGTATCCTCAACTAACAATGTTAGTACACATCCTAACCTCAAAGTCCTATTAGAATCGAAATGCTCTGATACCACCAAATGAGACACCCGATGTCCCATTAAAGAAGAACCTAATTAACTAAGCCTTAATCCGTTATTATCGTTATCACGCTTTATTACAGTTGAAAATAATAGAATATTTAAAAACTGAAAACATAAAATAGTTTATCATGTGCAAACATGAACACACAAATATATACATACTATTTACAACCATCTATCAAAGTAAGCAAAGTCCCATCATAGGGACCACAAACCTAGATACCTCTATACAAACTCAGAAACGAAAAAGAAACATAAAAAGATATATATAAATTGGTCACAAAAAAGATACATAAAAGGTCCTAGAAATACCCAGCCCGCCTCTCAAAATAAAACAAAATACAAAACATGCACACATAGGCTCACAATCCTACAGATGCATCTGGCAAATCCATACCCTCAATGGTGTGCGTGTCTGGAGCTACCCTCGCCCTCGCCGTAGCGATGTCTGTAAACTCGAACCCGCAGCTCTCAATTCTGCTCGTCACTACTGATAACGATCCAGCGACGTCTGCTCTCTGCCATGAACTGTGTGCTCCTCCTCTATCTGCCCTTGTCCACCATCCCAAGCCTACTAAAAGCATGAGAGTTATCCACATTGTTCCACATATCATCTGGGAACTCACGCTGACAAGGTGGATACCACATCTCCGCATATAGTAACCTCTGAGCGATATGAAATGGACTAAGAAGAGAAAAGTAGGGACCTCCACCATACCACATATAGATGCTCATTAGGCTGACCGAGACAATGAAGAACTAAGAGTGATCGGCCTGCCATCCCTCAGGATCGTGATAAACCAACTCTAGGTAACGCAAGACCGGAGTCCTGGGCGGGATCCTCTGTAGGTAATGCAAAGGCATGTAATCCTGCCACGCTGTCGTCCCCGTCTAGCTAGAGTTGCTCGTCTACCGCATACATATACATATAGAGGGTGAAAGAAGCAGAGAGACAAGTAAATAAACATCATCATAAAAAAGGGATGGAGAACACAATACAACATGTTAACACACAGTACATATAGACAAACAACAAACGTCTCTCGAGTCATCCAGTTGCACACATCCTCAATTTTCATATCTCAGATCATTCCTCTAAGAAGTCACCACACCTATGCTAATTGGGCGATCTATCTCACCAAGAATTTTGATTCCCAGACATGCTCTTTCTCGAGTCTTCCTTTACTCAGAGAATGTAAGTTGGTTTGACCAGATAACTGTTCCGCTCGTGGTGACCAATAAGGGTGCATCCCCCTATGAGCTCAACTACAATAGGGGTATCTTGGTCGTCTTGGAAGGTCTCCCTACAACTGGAGTACTGAGGGTCAGAGGTTGGGATAACCAAGTTCCCGCGAAGATCATGACATAGTAGGTGTAAATTACTGTCACTATAGATAGTTCTGAACTGTACCTAGGTACACAACCCTCGTATGACTCCCAGTCACGCGACTCGCTACTTTCATAGTATGCAATGCACAAACAACCTAAGTTGACTCCGGTACCATCACTTAAACTAATCACATCTCGTTGTTGAAGCATACACAAGATCAAATTGGTGTATAGGAACCCCATTCTCATCACCTTCACAAAAATTGTACCCTTAGGGTGTCAACAGGGGTTTCTAACACATCAACTCAACCAACTTCAGCAACCACACACACACACACACACACATATATACATATATATATATATATACATATATATATATATATACATATATATATATATATATATACATATATATATATATATACATATATATATATATATATATATATATATATATATAAAGCTCAGCATATCAAGTATCATCGTATCAACTAGACAAGCACTCACAACTTCATATAGCATTTAACATAGCAACCTCAATCATTACTCGTCTAACCTAGGGTTTTGCCCTAATGCCAATAAATATACAACAACGAAACCCTAACCAGCACTATAAAATCATTTTCAAGAGGGTTTAGACATTGTTGATTACTCGACTACTAGTAGGGTCAGGGGCACCCTACACATACAGAAAACACACAGTATTATGCTTACCTCCCCGACGAGGTCAGTTACTCTCTCCCCCACCTTGGGTACTTGCTTACACTGGTTTGAAGCTTAGAAAATCATGCCCTCTTCTATAGCACAACCGCTGCCACGTCTTTTTGGGAGCTCCTCGATGCTCCGAAATTTGGCCTAACATAGAGACAACATGTAGACATAGTCATAAACCCTAATCTTACTCAAAAAGCGTAATCGAAGCAACAAATGATAGAAGAATTAGGGGAAATGACTAAGAACGCTATTTTCGACAATGTCAACATGCCACATGTTAGGAATTCGAGCATTACCTCACCTAATTGACGAATCGAGCACATATATGTGAAGCACTCGTTGTCCCGATCGCGATGATGTAGTCAGAATCACAAACAGATGATCGATTTGCCCTTAAATTTCACTTTCTCTCTTTAAACTCTCTATTCTCTCTCTATGTTCCTCTTTGGTCACAGGTACAAAAAATGAGCCAAAATAAAAGGAGGAAAAAAATTCTCTGCTGTGCATGCTCTAGCGTGCTAGACTTGCACGCTCAAGCGTGCCCACGCTTTAGCGTGGGGTTCCTCCACACTAGAGCGTCGCCCCTTCGTCGCCTTGTCACTGCCAAATGTCAATTCCCCGATGCCACGTGTCCAGGATCACTCCACGTTTTGGCGTCTAACAACCCACACTTAATCGTTGGCACACTCAAACATTGGGGTTGTCCACGCTCAAGCATGGAGCCTGCTACTGATATCTGATTCTCACGCATTTTTGTGTGTTTTGAGCTCGTTTCAAATCTTATTCGTCTCAAATTTGAAACATAAGCTCACTAACACCTAAGGAACATGATTAGCTCTCAAACATCATGAATCCTTGTTCCCCATACTAATCGAGAAAATGCGGCGTTACACAGGCTAAGCTGGTAAGTAGTACTAGTGATAGCCTGGTAGTGTATTACGATCAATATTAGGGCTCTGTTTTGGGTTCTTCATGAGCTCAAGGATCATGGATCGATGTTTAAACAATTATTCTTATTTTTAAAAGAAAACTAACTCAATAATTTCCTAATGTCGGTCATTTACAATTCTCCATTAAATAACCCTTTACATTTTAATTTATTCTTCTAGATGCTTAAGTATTTGGACTTCATCCTAATAATACACATGATATTCAATTGGATTTGTGCCAATTTTGTGAATAAATGCTACTGAGATCAAATGTCTCTCGACCACCCATGGTAAGCATGGTTTCATGTACTTTAGAAAAGTGTTTTCCTTATTTTGTTTGGATTTTAAGTAGACTTTGTTAGCTAAGAGCAACTCCAATGGGAGATGTGTGTTGAGTTCTTAAATCTATGTGATAAATAAGGAATCATTGCATAATTTTTTCCCATTGGAGTTGATCTAGATGGCAGTGTGGGTTGCTTAAAATTAAATATCGTTGCTTATATAAGGAACCCCAAGGATGGGTTGCTTATGAATAAAATAAGAATTCTTGCTCAAATGTGGGTGAGTTGCTTAAATATTATGTAACATAGTGAGACCCTCTTAATAGAATATATTTTTAGTAACCATGATATAGGTACGAAGTATCCACCATAGTTAGCAGTGACTAATCTCCGTCGGGGAACCTGTTGGCCACACAAGGTAGGTTCTCCCCTCCCAACCAAATTTTCTCCATACACAAGAGTCAGGATTCGAACCCCTGACCACTTGCTTAAGGTGTCCAAGTCCCTTACCACTTGGACCAACCACGTGTTGGTCCTCTTAATAGAATATAAACAACCCAAAGTGGTTGTTATTCATATTCATTTCCAACCTATAAAGATTGGATTTGAACTTAATTCTGCAGTTGTTGCAACGCTTCTTGTGCATTCTCTAAAGGTTATCTCTGAAATGCGAAGAGTCATGGTGCAAATATCTGCTCCTATATTGCAACGAGACACTAAGCCACAAGACTTTTATTATTACTTAAATCTCATTTTCAAAAATTTCATCCATAGGTTTTTCACTATTTTCTTGTTGTGTCTCCTGATTTCATTTGTTAAAACAATAGGCTTTCTTTGCAAATGTCAACGTTACCGAAGAAGATGTTGTGTAAAGGCCCCCTGCTCCCTTTTTCCAAGCAAAAGTAGGGTTCTTGTTTTTCGTTGGCAGATGGGTGTAATAACCTTGTTGGATGTTTTTCTTCTTGATTTTTCTTGTTTCTGGTTTTGTATGACTTACGTATATAGCTTAGAGTATCAGTTGTACTTTAGTTAATAAATTTCTAGTCCTTATTAAAAAAAAAAAAAACCTCTTTTGCTAGCTTGGGATGTTAGCTTTTCATTGGTAGGTGCCAACCTAGTTAGGATGTTAGCTTTTCATTGTGATGCCTTTGCATGCCAATCTTTTGTTTAAAAAAAAATATCTTTTGCTAAAAAAAGGCCTTTGTTGCAATAAGATTTTTTATCAAAAGGTGTCATTTTTAATGCTATGCCCTATGCACATACAATCCATTTGAGCTGCTCGGAGGAACCATATCTATGTGAAAATTGTATTGACCTTTATGTTTGATTCTTCAATAGATATGCATACCCTTTCTCTGGTTGCGGATTTTACATATACAAGTCCACAACTAGTAATAAGAAGATGAGTATAGTGTTGTTGTAACATCCCTGGCTGCTCTACGGATTGACGACTGTCCCCACAGACCAACACGGGTCTTTTCAGCGTGCTTTTTCCTCACTCACATGCTTCCTGGGAAAACTTCCAAGGAGGTCACCCATTCCAGAATTGCTCCAAGTCAAGCAAGCTTAACTGTGGAGTTTTTAAGTGATGGGCTTCCGAAAAGATGATGCATCTTGTTGGTATAGGTAGTACCAATCAATTCATTTAAACCATCCTTAACTGTATAGTCCCATACCTATACAGTCTCAGGCTCCCTCTCATTCCAGTGTGTAATCGGTTCATTCATATGCCCCTCCGCCTAGAAGCCTGCCAGGAACCGCTCCTTGTCCGTGCCTTCTTGCATCGGCAGCCACTCCCTGCCCTCGTCAACCCTAGGTGTCACAGTTGTTCCCACAAGGATTTAGTATTAATAAGTCCCAAAATTTGACTAAAATGTATTTATCGAGGCTATCGAGTTGATCGAGAATTTGAGAAAGTAAATAGAAACACAAATGAAGGAAATAATAAGAAACAAACACGCAATAAAAGGAAACAATTTCACCGACGTTAATCTTATTTGGTTCAATTATTAATTACTCTACTTCTGAATGCTCTCTCGCCCCCTTTTGCTAGCCAAAATCCTACTTTATTCTAAAGTTTCTTCTGAGCATTAAAGAAAATATTTTTCAAATGACCACCTCGATATAATAGACTAAAAACAAAATCGAAATTAAAGAGTGACTTGCAACACTTCCTCGGTACTAAATCTCTACTCGGTGCAGAAATATAAATAAAAATGCTGGTTGCTTTCAGAAAATACTTTAAGTGAATAACTATGTTCAAAAAGCAGCTCTAAAAATTTTTCTTCACAACTCGAACATTTAAAAGCATAAAGGCAACACATTTAAACTACATTACATACATCAAAACATAATCATCCATACAATATAAAAAAAGGATTTTCGCTGAAGACAACAAGTTTTCAAATGTACATAGTTACAGTTATCCAAAAGGAAACAAAGGAGCCATAACTTACCATAATTAAAAAAACATAGAAAAGGACTCTAAAACTCTTACAAAAATAGACGACTCCACAGCTGGCCGGATCTAGAGATGGCCGTTGGAGAACTCTCTAGCGTCATCCCCACAGGCTTCATAGGGATCCTCTTATTCCTCACTACTCAGTACGCCACCAACTAATGGTCTCCCACCCGCGCCTTCATCGTCTACATCAAGGAATTCCAGCTTCATGTTTCCTTAATTATCTAAAGGACCCTTGGGTAGCATCTGAACACGTGACCATGAACACAACAGGTCGATATACCAATCACTAGGTTCGCAGATATGGGACACTAAGTCCATCCATACATAACAGGAGATGCTAGTCCAGGTGTTCAACTAACAGAACTCTAGCTGGACATCTCGGCCAATAGGTTCACGTAATTCACAAAGTGAAGGGTAATCACCAGTTTCAACATAGTTCGTTTTCATTGATTAAAACATGAAAATAAAATGTCAAAAATCTCTTGACATTACCCAAAAAGCATTTTCAACTATAAAATGATTTCCAAGAAATCTTTTCCTCGTAAATTCATTTCTGAAAGCTAAACTCAAAAATCCATTCTAAAAGGATTTTGACTTGAAAAGAGAAAACATTTTCTAAAGTTTTTATCATTGAAACATTTTTCAAAGATTTTTCCTTTGAGCAAAAATTTCATAAAAGAGGCTTTTTCTTTGAGAAGGTTCTTTCCTTTACAAAACTAAAATATTTTCAAGACTTTTCTCTTTTCAAACCATGTTTAGAAAAATAATGATAAAAAACCTTATCACTATTTTCACCACTAACACTCAACTTCTTTAGTCTTATTCATAAATCCTCTTTAAATTCTTAACTTTGTGATTTTTAGTAAAATTGATCCTTATATCATTTAACTTAAAAGTCTTCCCCTTAAAAGAACAAATTAAACATCTTTAATTCTTTGAATAAGGCTTTTAAGCGACTTAATCTTCGTTATCAAGCTATAGCTGATGCTATATATGCTCTCAACCAAGCCAGTCATACATGATCACAATTCTATATATAGGCATCAAATATTAAAATCCATCATAGATAAATTCAATCCAAGGCAAGCAACACCAAAATTTATGCTTGCCCCTTCAAAACTCAAATTTATCAAATAAATCAGACAGTTACCAAATACATGCTACAATCATACTAACAATCATAACGTCATTTCAAGCAAGGACAACCACATTCATACAAACAAATAAAACTCATGAAGCTATCAAACTCATTGGAGGTAGACCCTTACCTCTTGTAGACAATATAAAGACTCTTTCTTTGAGTCTAGGCAGTTAGCTTCCTGCTTAATGAAACTTCACAAAACCGAACACCGACTAACAACCCTCACCAACAAGCATATATCCAAATCAAGAAAGTATTTATCCAAGTCAAGGCAAGCAAAAATCCAAGGAAAACATCACACATAGGTCACGGCCAAGGCTAGGTTCATGGGGAAGAAAATTTTGCTCACATTGAGCTTTGGCATACATGAAGACAAACACATTACTATGAGGGAAATGTGATTAAAAAATCAAAACCCAAACTCATACTAATTTTAGGATTTTTCCAAGAATCTAGGGGAAAAGGAAACTTGAAATAAAATACATAGATATCAAGACAATGAAGCAAGGAACAAGTTTAATAACTAGAGTCAAGAGAGTTTACCTCTTAGTTAATGGAAAATGGAAGGAGAAATGAAGAACACTCAAGAACAACAGAGAGAAAACTTTAAACCAAGTTTTGATCTATGAAAACCAAAAAGTAGGTGACGTTTTGTGTTTATAGTGAAAGTGTGAAGAATAAGTGATGGGTGGGCCATTTAGTGGTGAGTCGACGTTCACTTTTATGAGAGAGAGAGGGTGAGATATTTTGTAAATTATGTTTACGCTTTTATCCAAGGGTTCATGCTTGTAAATTTGTAAAATTTATAAATTCTAACGTTGATGGTCAAAATAGTCGTCCGATTTTAAATCGAAAAGAGAAATATATTTCAGGGAATCGAAGACAGTTAATGCTGTGAATCATGATCTTCAAATACATGTTGATGCAGCTGAAGGAAATTCTGCAAGATTGAAAATATTAATTTAGAAGATGTTGTTGAGAATGTCATGGCTACTAGAGACAAGACAATTATTGACATTCAAGACATTCCAATCTCAAATCGCATTGGAGTGCAGTCTCGAGAGATTAATCCTATATTGGGATTTGTTATTGAGCTTCCAGAAAAGGATCCTTTCATTGGCCATCATGGTAATAATATCAATTCCAGCTTAGAATTAGAAAAGAATCTGGTAGAGCAGATAGATCAGGATGCTAACTGTAACATCTATGTTTTTATGGCATTTTTTATACGTTTAATGACTATGTTTAAGACCTTGATTTGATGTCTAATATGTTTGTTTAAGCATATGAACTGGCTTCGACATGAGCAAGAACATAAACTAGGGTTCTTTATCCAGCTTAGAACGCTTGGGAGTGAAAGGTAGGAAATTTATTTTTTGAGGGAGATATTAGGCATATTTGAGGACTTGATCTTGCTCCTTAGGTGTTGAGGAGTCTATGTTTCAAATTTGAGGTCAATCGGACTTCAAACGAGCTCAGAACGCAACAAAACACACGAAGTAGGGTTTGCTGATTTGGCTGGTCAACCTGGTCCATGCTCGAGCGTGAGGAAAGTCACGCTTGAGCGTGAAAAGTACTGAGTGGCCAAACACGCGCCGAAATTTGACAGAACACGTGTCAACTTCCTTCATGTTGAAGTAGTTGACTTTGGTCAACCCTTGAGGGTGGGAATTTTCATGCTTGAGCGTGAGCAGGCAGAAAGTGAAAAATAAATATGGCCGAAAGGTGACAGTTTAGAACTTTCACCATTTCATCCAAACTTGAAAGCTAGAGAACAGAGAGGGAGAAAGAGAGTTAGAGAGAATGAACTTCCAACCTTGATTCCAATCAATCCGTTCGTACTATCGCAATTCCGAATACACCATCGTACTCATGGTGACGTCTACTTCCTTATCCTATATTCCTTATCCTATATCAATCGATTGTCTATATTTGTTATAGACAATGATGCTTAATGTTGCGAGTCGTTGGCTTTTTCTTCTTTTAGTTCGCTGTATTAATAAGCTACTTTGGGCATTTACAGGAACTTATGGCAGGAAGAGGAGGCAGAAACGATCAGGCGATCGCTGACGCGTTAGCACTCCTTACCAATGCAATCAGACAAGTTCAGAATGTTAAAAACGGAGGACCGGCTGAGTTTCAGGGTCTTGATAAGTTCCAGCGGAACAATCCACCGTCTTTCAGAGGAGCTTATGACCCCGAGGGAACTTTGTTGAGGAAGAGGGAGATCGAGAAGATCTTCAGAGCTATGGACTGCAATGATCAGCAGCGGGTTATCTTCGCCACATTTATGCTCACGGAGGAGGCTGAGCACTGGTGGGAGAATTGTCGTCAGAGGATGGTGGCTGAGGGTACAGCAGTCACCTGGGCTGTGTTCAGAGATAGGTTCCTGGAGAAATATTTTCCTGCGGATGTACGTGACAAGAAGGAGATAGAATTCTTGCGGCTGAAGCAGGGAAATATGTCGGTGGGCAAGTATGTGGCAAAGTTCGAGAAGCTGGCTAGGTACTATACACCTTATCAGGTCATGGTTGATAATTGGTCAAAGTGTGTAAAGTTCGAGGATAGTCTTCGCCCAGAGATCAAGCAGCCGATCAGTTAGCAGGAGATCAGAGTCTTCCAAACCTTGGTGAACAAGTGTAGGATCTTTGATGATACCTACAAGTCCAGGGTTGCCAGTTTCAGGAATTCAGAGGGCCAGAACAGCAAGAAGACTGAGCAGAAGGATAAGGGCAAGCAGCGTTACGCTCTAGTCGACCGAGATTTCAAACAGAGTGGAAGGAAGCCACAGTTTTCGTATGATAGGTCCAAGGGTGGTAACTCCAACGCCTCTAGGCCAATGAAGTGTGGCAAGTGCGGCGCACCAGATCACTTCACTACCCAATGTAAGGAATCAGACATCATCTGATTTAGGTGTGGCAAGCCAGGCCACATTGGTCGGAATTGTGGAGAAGCAAAGTCAGAGCCTCCAAGTGCTAGCAAGAGTCAGCAGTCTCAGGCTAATCGACTGAAGACCACTGGAAGAGTCTTTACTCTTAGTGGAGCTGTGGCCTCCGAGTCTGAGGACTTGATTCAAGGTATGTGCTTAACTAATGGGACTCCTTTAACTATATTGTATGACTTGGGTGCTAGGCACTCGTTTATCTGACATGATAGGGTCAAGAGTTTAAATTTGCATGTTACCTTTCTCGAGTATGATTTGATTGTTTCAACACCTACAAATAAACCTGTTCCTACTTCTCATGAATGCAAGAACTGTCATACCACCATTAACAGTAGGACCTTTATTGTAAATCTTGTATGCCTACCTTTGAAAGATCTTGATGTCATTCTTGGCATGGACTGGTTGTCTTCCAACCATGTCCTTCTGAATTGCTTTGACAAAACCATTGTTTTTGGAACTCTTGTGGAGTCTAAGAATCCAATCTTTCTATCTGCCAACCAAGTCAAAGCTTCGATGAAAGACGAAGCCCAAGTGTTCATGATGTGGATATATGCCTTGACAGGTATTTTTGTTTTGATGATGTGCAAAAGGGAAATTTCAAGTCCAAGGACCAACACGCAAATTCAACGATAAGGACCAAATTGAAAAAAGTGTGAAAAGGACCAACAAACAAATACGGGGTTAAAAGGGAAATTCTCTTTTATTGTATTGTTTGTTTTAGATTAAATGTAAATGGGTGTGTGTCTCTCAAAGGTAAAATAAATCACACACACACACAAAAATCTGCTTTGGAAAAAGGTCTTCGAAATTAATTTTACCAAATCTTTTTCAGACCTTAAAGATTTTCAAAAACCAATTTACACGAAGTATAATCTAATCGATTATGCAGCTCTTAAATGTGCTTAAATGAGTTTCCAAATAACAGAGCTGTCAGGTTTTTGAAATTCAAAATTCAAACAGGGATAATCGATTATACAGCTCTTAATTATGCTTAATTGAGTCTTTAAATGATACAGTTGTTGCTTGTTGAGAATTCAAATTTTGAACTGTCATAATCGATTATGGTAATCGATTATGTATATTTTTAACACGTTTTAAACTCAGCTTTTAAATGGGTTAAATGTGCTTTAATGGAAATTTGATTCTGTCGTAGCCGTTGAGTTTAAAACTTGAATTATAATCGATTATGGTTTTGCAAAAATCGATTATTAATTTTCAGATCAAAAGTCAGAGGCTTCATAATCGATTAGGATAATCGATTATGCTTATTTGATTCAGTCTAAGCTTTCAAACAGAGACCAAGTAATCAATTAGTATAATCGATTATGACCCGACTGTTTCAAATTGCGCCTTTTGATTTTGCCCAAAATAATCGATTATGCTTTTCAGATAATCGATTATGGCTCGAGAAAAATGAGTTTTCAAGAGTTTTGACCTAAGTTTCAAAGTAATATATATTGGTCATTTTCAGAGAAAGCAAGCAACGACCACTAAGCTAATTCTATCTAACTTTCTCTTCTCTTGAATCATTTTCTATCACTCTTATACTCTAAACTTGTATAACAAATACTTGAGAGAGACATACATACCATATAGGTGTTTCTTTGTATTGGGCTTCAACTTGTTTTCTATCAACACTATGAAGAGTGCATACAGTTGGTAAGAGTCAGGTTGACTCAAACCTCTTTTGGTTACCATTCTTGCAAGAGAGTGTATATCTCTTATAAGGGATTAGTGGGTGTAATTCCACTGTAAAGGTTCTAGCTGCACCTGTTTAAAAGCTAGGGAATTGAGACTCTGTCACTGGGAGATTGTATGTCTCTGGTCTATGAGGAGTTCTCGTTATTGTAAAGGTTCTAGCTGCTCCTGCTGAAAAGCTAGGGATTGAGTGAAAACCCTTGGTGGTATTGCCTTGGGGACTGGACGTAGGCCACATAGGTAGTCTGTGGCCGAACCAGGATATATCGCTGTGTCAATCTTCTTATCCCTATCTCTTTTACTTTTGCTTTATCATTTTCAAAAACGTTTTTACTTGCACGCGATAATGTTTTAATCTGAAAAGAATTTCATATCCGCTGCTAATTCTGTTTAAAGTTTCAAAAGGTTTGGTATGGTTGCCATGGCCAACACATGATGTTGTCTTCCCTGGAAGTAGAGAGCCCTCCTGATGTCGGAAGTGTGCCTGTTGTACGGGAATCTCCTGAAATGTTTCCGGGGGATGTTTATAACTTGCCCCCTGAGAGAGATGTTGAGTTCACCATAGACATAGTGCCTGGCACCAGACCAATATCCATAGAGCCCTATAGAATGTCTCCTCTGGAGCTAGCTAAGTTGAAGGAACAGTTAGAGGATCTTATCCAGAAGCAGTTTATTAGGCCTAGCGTATCCCCATGGGGAGCGCCAGTGTTGTTAGTAAAGAAGAAGGATGGCAGTATGAGGTTGTATGTTGCCTATCGACAGCTCAACAAGGTGATCATTAAGAATCGGTATCCCCTCCCTAGGATTGATGATCTTATGGATCAGTTGATTGGAGCTTGCATTTTCTCAAAGATAGATTTGAGGTTAGAGTACCATCAAACTCGGGTTAAGTCTGAGGACATCTCGAAGACAGCGTTTAGGACACGTTATGGTCACTACGAGTACTTGGTTATGCCCTTTGGTGTGACTAATGCTTATGCTGTGTTCATGGACTACATGAACAAGACCTTCACCCTTACTTGGATAAGCTTGTGGTGGTTTTCATAGATGACATCTTAGTGTACTCCAAGACCAAGGAGGAACATGAGGAACACTTGAGGGTTGTCTTACAGACCCTTAAGGAGAAGCAGTTGTATGCTAAGTTGTCTAAGTGTGAGTTCTGGTTGGAGGATGTGAGTTTCTTGGGACATGTCATCTCTAAAGTTGGGATAGCCGTGGACCTGGCTAAGGTTGAGACGGTGCTCCACTGGGAAGCGCCGAAGTCAGTAACCGAGATTAGGAGTTTCTTGGGTTTAGCAGGGTACTATAGGACGTTTATATAAGGCTTCTCTAAGTTAGCTTTACCCCTTAACCCGTCTCACCAAGAAGGGACAGTTGTTTGTGCAGGACTCCAAGTGTGAGGAAAGTTTCCAAACCTTAAAGGATAGGTTAACATCAGCACCAGTTTTAGTTTTTCCGGATCCTAGTAAACTTTTTGTGGTGTACTGTGATGCTTCGAAGCAAGGTTTAGGTGGAGTGTTGATGCAAGATGGTAAGGTAGTGGCTTATGCTTCTAGGCAGTTGAAAACCCATGAGAAGAACTACCCTATCCATGACCTAGAATTAGGAGCTGTGGTATTTGCCCTGAAGATTTGGAGGCATTACCTTTATAGAGCGAAGTTTGAGGTCATTAGTGATCATAAGAGTCTGAAGTATGTCTTTGATCACAAAGAGTTGAATATGAGGCAGCGTAGGTGGATGAAGTTTTTAAAGGATTATGAGTTTGATCTAACCTACCACCCAGGAAAAGCCAATGTAGTGGCAGATGCTTTAAGTAGAAAAACCTTGCACGTCTCCGCTTTAATGGTTAGGGAGATGGATCTGATCGAGGAGTTTAGAGATCTGAGTTTAGCTTGGGAAGTTACCCATAAGAGTATTAGGCTTGGAACCTTGAAGGTTACCAACAGTTTGATGGATCAAGTTAGAGAGGGTCAAAAGTTAGACCGGTTTCTTTTAGACCAGCGAGAATTGCTCGCTCAGAGTAGACACCTTAGTTTCAAGGATGGAAGTGATGGAGTTTTGAGGTTCAAAGATAGAGTCTGTATACCAGACGTCCCAGAGCTTAGAAAGTTGATCCTTGAAGAAGGACATAGGTGCGGACTGAGTGTGCACCCAGGTGCCACTAAGATATATCACGATCTTAAACGTATGTTTTGGTGGCCTAGGATGAAGAATGATGTGGCTGATTTTGTGTATGCCTGTTTAGTGTGCCAAAAGGCTATGATAGAACACCAGAGACCAGCAGGAAAGTTGCAACCGTTAAGCATCCCAGAATGGAAATGGGATAGTATTTCCATGGATTTTGTGTCTAGACTCCCTAGGACTCCAGCTGGTTTTGAGGCTATATGGGTTGTTATGGATAGACTGACTAAGTCCGCCGATTTCATCCCTATGAACATGGAATACTCTTTGGAAAAGTTGGCCCAGTTGTACATCAAAGAGATAGTTAGGTTACATGGTGCACCTTCTAGTATAGTTTCGGATAGACACCCGAGGTTTACCTCTAGGTTTTGGAAAAATTTACAAGAGGCTTTAGGAACCAAGCTTAGGCTAAGTTCATCTTATCACCCTCAGATTGATGGTCAGTCTGAGAGAACCATACAGTCCTTAGAGGACTTGCTTAGAGCTTGTGTGCTAGAATAGTAAGGTAGTTGGGACAAGTTTCTGCCCCTGATAGAGTTCACCTACAACAATCGTTTCCATTCCAGTATTGGGATGACACTTTATGAAGCTCTTTATGGGAGGATATGTAGGACACCCTTGTGTTGGAGCGAACCTAGTGATAGTGTTGTGTTAGGACCCGAGGTAGTGCAAGAGACCACGGAAAAAGTGAGGATGATTAGGAAAAGATGAAAGTGGAACAGAGTAGGCAAAAGATCTACCATGACAAAAGGAGGAAGGTGCTCGAATTCCAGGAAGGTGACCATGTATTCTTGAGAGTTACCCCGACAACTGGGGTTGGTATAGTGATGAAAGCAAGGAAACTTACTCCTACATTCATTGGTCCTTACCAAATTTTGAAAAAGAGTCGGTGAAGTCGCCTACCAAATAGCCTTACCACCGTTCTTATCCAATCTTCATAATGTCTTTCATGTGTCTCAACTCAGAAAGTATGTTCATGACCCTAGTCACGTGATAGTACCCGATACCATACAATTAAAAGAGAACTTCAGTTTTAAGGTATTACCCCTTCAAGTCGAGGAGAGGAGGGTGAAGCAACTAAGAGGCAAATAGTTTCCCTTGGTCAAAGTCGTTTGGAGTGGGGCTATTGAGGAGAGTGCTACATGGGAGCTGGAAAGCAAGATGATAGAGTCGTATCCGCACCTTTTCAACCGAGGTGAGTAGAAATTTCGAGGACGAAATTTTTATAAGGGGGTGGAATTGTAACACCCTGCTTTTCAATAAGTTCTTTTTGTATGCCTTGTTTGTTAGGAAGGTTTAGAACGAGCTAAGTGGGTTTTTGTTGGAAAATCCCTTCCTTAGGCTTGTGTCTTGTGACTTTCTGAGTCACAAGCACGACCGTGCTCAAAAGAGAGCACGACCGTGATCATTGGGTTAGCACGTCTCGCTGACGCTAAGTTGAGCACGCCCGTGCTCAAGGGTACGCACGCTCGTGCTCAAGTGCAAACCGTGCCTCGTAGGCTCTAAGTCAAGCACGCCTGTGCTCAAGGAGGAACACAACCGTGCTCAGGCCTCTACCTTTATAAGCAAAACAGTAACCGAGGGTTTACTTCTAAACCCTATTTTGGCACTTTTAGGCAACCCTAAGTGTGAAGACAACCTCTCTCCTTCGTCCTCCTTGAACCCAATCGCTGTTTAGTGTTCCGTTAGTGTTTTAGAGAGTGGAGTCACGCATTAAGTGCTAATCGAAAGGTAATAGTTCTTCCCTTTTCTTGTTATTGATTTGGGTCCCTTTTCTTGTTCTTGATTTGGGAACTAATTAGTTAACCTTTTCGTGTTAGCCAAGGCTTGGGATCGTTCGTCGAGCCGTTCGAGGGAACCAGTTAGGATCATGTTGGTTGTCGTAGTCTACCGTTCGACGTTCTACTATAGAATTCTTCATTCCATGTATGGGGAGATGGATAGTGTAGACATTAGGCAGGGGGTAGCGTAAGATGAGGCATTCCCATAGCCCCATTGTATATTGTATATTGTTAACTATTATGTCTCGTTGAGTATGCTATGATCTACCTGGTTGTATGAGTTAATTGTTTATATGTATAGTTGGATTAATTGGTATGCCTATGTGTTATAATAGTTGAATCGTTCATGATGTGGTATGCCTATTAATTTGTCTCATGCCATGAGTCTTGGTTGAATTGGTATGAATATTGATATGTTGAATGCCACTGATTTATTAATGTTGATGTTATGAGAATGTTGTTGGCTGTTGTGGTTGATGATGTTGATTTACTAAGTGTTGAGGCTGAACATGTTAATAAGACTCTAATTGTATTATTAGGACTCTTAGTTAACGTAAGAATTAAGAGATTAATTCCCCAATGCTTCATAAAGCATGAACTGTTAGTGAGAGGTGAGGTTGATGCCATCTTGATTAGTCCAAGGACCCTAGGATCTGATTTGAGAGCGTTAGGGAGCCAAAAGCTCCAAGAACACATAATGAATCTGTGCAGAATAGTACGGCGGGCCCAGGTGTTGGCCGTGGTAACCATTACCCAAGAGGGGGGGTGAATTGGGTTTTAAATAAAAATAAATCTTTTTCGATAACTCAAAAACCCTTTTAAAATATAGACACAAATGGCAGCGGATAAATAATTGTTTTCAAATTAAAGCGCTTTGAAAGATAAATCGTTTGAAATTAAAGCACGATAAATAAAATGAGGAAATGTAAAGAGGATGGGGAAAGAGAATGAACACAATGATATATCCTGGTTCGGCCACAGACTACCCTCGTGGCCTACGTCCAGTCCCCAAGGCAATACGACCAAGGGATTTCAATCAACTCTAGTTTTTAAACAGGATAAACTAGAACCTTTACAATGTAGAGCACTCCTCACAGACCAGGGATATCACCTCCCCCAGTGAAAGAGTCTCAAGACAATAACCCAAGAGATATCACCTCTCTTGTCAACCACAAGGAATATCACCTCCCTTGTAAACACTTGGAAATCACATCCAAGAAAATACCACAAGAGATATCACCTCTCTTGTAAATCACAAGGAATATCACCTCCCTTGTAAACACTTGAAAATCACATCCAAGACAACACCACAAGAGATATCACCTCTCTTGTAAACTTGGTGTAGGAAAGAAGAATTTGAGTCACACGACTCTTACAATAATATGCACTCTTAATAGTGCTGATAAACAAATTGAAGAGCAAATACAATACCACCTATATGGTGTATAGAATACTCAATATAATATGGTCAATGTGTAAGTGTAAGAGATAGAGTATAAAAAAATGTTTTCACAGAGTTTTAGCACAGAGAAAATGATAGCACTGTATTGTATCTGATGAAGGCTGCCTAAACTTGCTTTTATAGGAGTTCAAAAGAAATTAGGTCAAGCCTCTTAAAATTCATTTTTGTCGCAGCATAATCGATTATTACATTATCATAATCGATTATTTAAACCAATTTCAGGAAGCGCTCACTTTGACAGAATAGTCATAATCGATTACACTAATCGATTATGAGTCCACTGACTTTCATATAAAAAGCTATAATCGATTTCATAATCGATTACAGGGTTTCTGTTGAAGCTCGTTTGAAGTCAGAGAGGACATAATCGATTATACAAAAACCATAATCGATTATTCTTATTCAAAATTCAAACTCAACGGCTTTAATGTCATAATTACTCATTAACACCAATTAAAGCCATTTAACCTCGACTCATAATCGATTATTGGATTACCATAATCGATTATGGAACAGATAAAATTGATTTTGAAAAACTTGACAATTAAGAAATTGATTGCTCATTAAGTATGATTAATTGTCAATTTTAATCCCTTTAAAACACATGATAAATTCTTTTAAGCATATGTTAAATGTGTGTGTGTGAGACCAATATTAAATTGAGGACTCTACTTACCACTTACACACTTTTCTAAAACAATCAATACAAATATTCAAATGCCCATTTTGCCCCTCGTGCTTGCTTGCTTTATAACTTTCCACTTTTTGCAATTTAGTCCTTCTGGACCTTTCCCTTTTGTCATTCATCAAAACTTAAAGTACCTGTCAAGGCACATATTCACATTCTCCCCCTTTTTGATGATGACAAACATCTCAGGAGGGATTTGCTTAGAAAGATAGGGTTAGAGCAGTTCAAGCAAATATATCAGAGTTCTAAGTTCTAAGCGCAAGTTGCTCTACTCCCCCTCACTCTATGCATACATTCAAATCCACTCCCCCTGAATCATGCATTCAGATAACTCTCCCCCTTTTGGCATTATCAAAAAGCGGGAAAGGCAAATAAAACAAGGCATATATTCAGAGTAATAAATATAGTCAAAAATTATATGCAGGCATCAGTGTAATTCAAACATGTGTGTGAAAGCAAGTGCCAAGATAGAAAAATATTATTCCAAGAGAATTTTCCCCCTTTTGCAAGAGTATGATTTTGTATTCGTATTTCCCTTAAGCATGCAAATAATTCTCCCCCATTCTAAAATAATTTTTCAAAATAATATTTCAATTTTATAAGGCATTTGAGAGAAGAATGTATAATGATAAAAAGATCTTTTTCAAATAATTTTGAAGAGTTAATCATGTAAAAGGTTCTACCGTGAATAATCGATTATGTAATCGATTTTGACTCTTCTGGAAAGATACCCGCTTGCATAATCGATTATGCTAATCGATTAGAGGCATTCTGAATTTTGCCTTTCTCCTCCTCGTCCAAGAGTAATCGATTATGTTAATCGATTACTACCTTACTGACTTTTTAATAATCGATTATTTATTGTGAATAATCGATTATCACTCGAAAATTTCAGAACTTTGACGATCTCTTGGGAGAAAACCTTGTTATGTAGATTCACAAGACTATCCTTTCTTACCCACTTTGGTTTGATTTTGAATCTACCCTTTTCATCATCAATCTTGCCCTTGTTTGGGTTGTTCATCAAACGATCTTTGCTTCTATATGTCGTGATTGCAATATCAGAGTTGTGAAGCATTCTTCTTGATGTCAAATCCTTATGTGAGCTAGATTGTTTCTCAAGCTTTGATTTTTCCTGCAAATTTGAGGAACTAGAGAGACCTTTTGGTACCCATTTCATATTGGGTCCTTGAAGGTTAGTGGACAAATTATTTGTGCCTTTAGACACCCACGCAACTTTATTTCTCATATAAATATTTTTCTTATAATTGCACATATGAGAAATATGTCCTATTCTTCCACAATAATTACATGTGACATCCCTTTTATTTTTCATAAAAACAATTTTCATATGAAGGTTGAACACATGTGGAATTATTTGCTCTATCAATTTCTTGAAGTAATTCCTCAACTTGATTATCAAGGATTTTGTAATTTTCAAAACATGAAGAGGATTCAAATTTCACACTATTTTCTACATCAAGAAAAGTATACTCATTCTTTAAGTTTTCTATGTCAATTTCAATAGATGATATACTTTTCAAACAACTCAAGTTCTTATTTTCTAAACACATCAACTCATCATACAACTCATTGAATGCATGTAACCATTTATCGTGAAATGGATTGATTTTAGAATCTATTACCTCCAAGTTTCTTTGAGATGCTTGGAGAGTTGTTTCTATTTTCTTGACCATGAGCTCTTTGCTTTTGTGGTCCTTCTTATTGGCATGTTCTTGAGGATTTCTTTCCTCCAATGAGTTTTGCCCTTTCATGTAATTACTTTCAATCTCAAAAGTGTTAGTGACAAGGTAATTATAATCAAGCACATTCAGAATATCCTTGGCACAATCACAATTTTTAATTTTCTCATAAGCATCATCGCACAAACAATTCCGAAGAATTTGCATAGATTTGAGATTCAGACAGAAACAATTTTTATCAAACTCAGTCTGATGATCTTTGGGTTTGAGGATGAGCCCATTGACACCAATATCCCATAAGTCGACATCAATTGACTGCATAAAAATTTCAATTCTCATTTTCCAATACATGTAATTCTCACCATCAAAGAATGGTGGTTTGTCAATTTCAAAATCATACATTTTGGAAAACTCAAAAAGGTTGCCAAAGGATCTTAACTCTAAGCTGTTAAGCTAATAACCAGAGCCGAAGCTCTGATACCACTTGTTGGCCGTGGCAACCATTACCCAAGAGGGGGGGTGAATTGGGTTTTAAATAAAAATAAATCTTTTTCGATAACTCAAAAACCCTTTTAAAATATAGACACAAATCGCAGCGGATAAATAATTGTTTTCAAATTAAAGCGCTTTGAAAGATAAGTTTGAAATA